>WURV02145382.1:0-18574 GCA_011762755.2 Epimenia babai
TTATGAGATTATCCGGCATATTCGCGCAACCGATAACCTTAAAGACTCTAAAGTTATTATTGCTTCTGCCAATACGTATGTTCCTCAAACTGAAGAAGCTCAACTTGCCGATGAAGTCCTGATTAAGCCGATTACTGCTAGTCAATTGCGGGATGCGGTTGCCCGCCTGACGGGTAGTGCAACAGTTTAATAACTCAATTCACTCTCAAAAAATGCGTAATGAATTATTACTAAGCGGGGGAAACGCATGGAAAATGTACTTGTAGTAGAAGATGATGAAAATATCCGTCGATTGTTCGCCCGTGTTTTAGAAGGCGAAGGATATAACGTGCAAGTCGCGGTTGATGGCGATGAAGCGATGAATGCCCTAGACAATCATCCACCGGATATATTGGTGTTGGATATGAACATTCCTTTTGTCTCTGGTTTTGAGATTATCCGGTATGTTCGTAGCAACGACGCTATTAAAGGTATTCGCATCATTATTGTATCGGCAAACTCCAATGTTCCAAGCACAGATGAAGCAGAATTGGCTGATGTTGTACTCTTGAAACCGGTATCCATTGACCAGCTTAAAATGATGGTCAGTCGTATGGCAGGCACGAGGTAAACAATTAGAACGGTATACGCCACTCCGTCCAAAATTGCTTCTCTCAAACATTAATTACAATCGTTCATCACGTCACGATAACATGAGGTCATGCAGAAATTTAATCCTCAAATTTATCCAGCCACTTGATAGCATCTTCTTTATTGGTAAATACCTGCATATTTAAACCATACGTATAAAGATTCTCTATCATAGGTACAAGAGCACCTGCAGCAATAACCTCTTGTGGCACAATATTCGCCCAATACTTCCAACCTGCTTTAATTGTGCGTGGATTCCAATCATTATTCCCCCATTCAACCAATTCTGGTTGAAGCGGACCATTTTTACGATCATCGGAAAGCCACTTACAAACGCCATATTTCTCCAGTGCATCTGTACCTGCATTTAAAGCGTCTTTGAGTAATTCCAGCGATTCAACTGGTTTATAAATGGTGTGTTCGATATATTTCTTTTCTTCATTATATTCAACGGTGATATATTCGGGGTCATTAAATAGTATTTCGGGCATGGTATATGTTCCTCGTTGTATAGTTTGATGTTTAGTCTCAACCACAATCGACAACATAATGTATTACGTCAAATTTGGTTAGCATCACAATATTACGACACATTACAATATATAGCAATTAAGGTTCGATTAATCTCTTACTCCACATCTGCATAACGCCGGAAGTTCTCACGGATGTAATCAAGAAAACGGAAGAGAATGAGTTGATTGGATTTACCGCCTCCGAGGATGATGCCAATGGTCATGTGGAAATCAAAACCTTCAACTTCTCGTAAAACCAAGCCCTCCGGCATCGGTGTTACTGCCATTTCTGGCATGAGCGCGATGCCAACGCCCATGCGTACCAATCGAATGACCGCCGTCGTGTTCCCGATTTCGATGCCTGCATAGGGGTGATCGCTACCATGCGCGACCAAACCATGAAACACCGCCCCATCATAATCTGCGACACGCTCCATAAACACTATCCGGCGTTCTTTTAAGTTCTCGATGCGGATAATTTCAAGGTCGTTTAGGGGATCATCTTCACACATCAAGACCTGATGCTTTTGCACATATAAGGGATCAAAGTACAAATTACTTTTCGCTCTCGGCATTTGTGTAATCCCGATATCGAGTTCACCTGCACTGACTCGTTCGACAATAGAATAAATACTCCCTGTCTCGAAGTTGATTTGTAAACGGGGACGATCCCGCATGAATTCACCAAGTAAGGGTGCAATCACACAACTAGCGACGGGTTCAATCGCGCCGATGCGGATGTGTCCTGCTTCACCCTCTGTGATGTCGGTTACGGTGCGGTCAAGTGTATCGACTTGGTTGATGATCGCTTTGACCTTGCCCAAAATCACACGCCCATCGGTGGTGAGTTTGACTCCGCGCCCCTTTTTCTCGAATAATTTTACGCCCCACTCTGCCTCGAGTTGCTGGATGTGTAAGGTGACAGTTGAGGGTGCATAGAGCAATTCTTCGGCGGCGGCGGTCAGGCTTTCATAACGCGCGGCGATATAAAATGTGCGTAGACTTTGTAAGTTCATGGATGAGTAAGGTACTCCACAATTTTTTGGTGAAGTATAGCATTAAATCAATATAGATGGCTTGTTCTTAAGTTTATGGAAACCAGATTAAGATAAACTAGTCATATATATGTAATAACATCAAGTGGAGGTAATTCTTATGGATAATAACAGAGCGGATATTGGTATATGGCATTTAGATCAAAACATGCCCAAAAGATATTCATTTGCAAAGTTGCGTTATGAAAAGCTATTAGAGGACTGGATAGAAAGTGACCCGACATTGATAAGTACCGATATGGCTATTGTCGGGCGACAGGTTGGGCTTGATTCAGGAAAACTTGATTTACTAGGAATTAACACATTTGGTCAATGGGCAGTCATTGAACTCAAACGAGAAAAAGTTCGCCGTGATACAGTCGCCCAAGCATTAGATTATGCTGGATGCCTAACAGATATGACCATTAATGAGCTGAAACAATTAGTTGAAAAACACCTTAAAAAACGTGGATTAACATTATCCCAATTTTTAAAAACAATGAATTTAGATGATAGCATTTTCGATGATCCAGACATTCACATCTACATTGTTGGAACGGGGCGAGATGCAAATTTACACCGTATCACGCAAAATGTTAAGTTTAATGATAGTCCGATAAATGTGGTTACTTTCGACGTATTTTCTAGTCAAAATGAGGAACATATACTCGTTCGTCAACTAAATGAATCTGAAATTACATCAAATTCGATATCCCACTCATCGAAAAGTGATTCATCAAATGATATACAACTTGACCGCGACGCGAAAATTCAACGATTATTTGATATAGCTCAAGAAAATGGTATTGGGGAAGAATTTCAAAAGATCCACAATGTTGCCATTAGTTTTGGTCTTTACCCGAAGTTATATAAATGGAGTATCATGTATGCGCCTCAAAGTAATCGAAACCGTGTTCTAGTATGCTCGTGGGTCAAACCGAAAAATGGGCTATTTGACATCTATATCAACACAGACGCATTTGAAGAATTTTTCCCCATCAGCAAACGTAAAGCAAGGCAGATTGCAGGCGAATCGCTTCGTTATCATATGACAACAAACGAAGTGGATGAAGCTGTCAAAGTATTGAACGAGTTATTCACAACTATTAAGTCGAAGATGTAGTAATTTAGAATCAAAAAACACGGGACACACGCCCATAATGAGCATGTGTCCCGTGATGATGTTACTGGATGTTTAATTCGTCTAGGATACCGTCGAATACCTCGCGCACGATGCGTTTAAGTTCGGCATCGTCTAAATCGGGATTGCGGGTACGAGCTTCGCGGGCGGCATCTTCCATTGTGTAGCCACCGATAAGGGCAAGCCCCATGCTGATGAGCAAGGTTAATAACTCCTCACGCACAGCTGACAATTCAGGAATCGCCATTGTGACCGCGCCGACGATCAGCGTGATGATGGCGACAAGTACGCGCCGTGATTTCAACGCGAGTAAAAGCGGGTCAATCACGGGGCGACGTTGGGATTTTTCGTGCATATGTTTGGTTCTCCTTATAGATATGTGTATTTGCCCTCACCCTAAATCCCCCTCCCGTTGGAGAGGGACTTTGCTCCCCTTCTCCCGCGTAGCGAATTGGGAGAAGGGGCTGGGGGATGAGGGCAGAAACGGTTTAAATTGAATAATTAACACTAATCTTGATGCACAAGCATCACGATGCCCCTCACAGATTTGGTGCGTTTATTGATTGCGGAGGGCGTGGATTTCTTGTTCGAGCCATGCAATTTTTTGCGCGAGGGTCGTCAAGGTAGGTGATTTTGTGAGGTCGAGGTCGTCCATGTTTTGGTCGCGGAGTTGGACTAACTTTTGGCGACGGGCTAATCGGCGTTGTTGCTCTGGCGTATGTTGTTCGGGGTCATGATTGAGTGTGAGGCGACGTGCTTGCCCGCGTTGATCTTGGGTGGAGTCGTCACTTAGGTATACAACGATGCGATTTGGTAAGGTGCTGATTCCGATGAAAACCGTGTCTAAGGCAGTCCGTAACGTGAGATCAAGCGCTTCGACATTGACGTTTTCGCGTTCAATAGTGATTTCAATCATGCTTAAACCTCCTGTATCCAAAATTGTGGATGTACATCAACGCCACTTGTCCCTGCGCCAGCATATAAAGTTGCGGTATTAGCAGATACTTTCCATTGCAATTTGAACGTATGACTACCTGCCGATAATCCGGTTTTGATGCGAACGAAGGACATATGGAAGTATGCACCTGAATAGAGTGTCCATGCCCCGATTCCATCATTATCAGCGATTTGGACGCCATCTACGGTCACATTCAAATATAGATTAAGAGAAGCATTCGCAGAGAAACTGCCATCGAAGCCAATAATTACGTCACCACCTGTTGTAGTGATGGGGAGTGATAGGAGTGTACCGTCTATGTTCACAAAGCTGGTTGAGGATGTGGTGTAATCAAAGCCCTCATTCATGATGTATTGGTCACTTGCGGGGGATTTCAGCGCGAGTAAATTATCGCGCAGGTGGGTGTTGAGGTCACTCGCCGTCAATGGCTCGTTGGTGCCCCATGTTTTGGGTGGTGTCCATGTCATATGGTTTTGTCCTTTTGATAGGGTAGTTTCATAAGTAAATGATAATTGGTGATTCACCCCACCCCAGCCCTCCCCGACATCAGGGAGGGAGCATTGCACCCATTGAAAAGTGCGTTTTTCTCCCCCAGATGTTGGGGGGAGATAGTGCGCCAGCACCAGAGGGGTAAATTATTGAGGCTTTCACAATGGCAATAACTGCAATATTTCAGTGGTTAATTATCAGCTAATATGCCAAAACATGACTGCCGTCGAGGTCATTCACGCCAATAATGAAGAAAACGTCACCGTCTGCGGGTTCAAGTTGCCATGAAACACGATGACGAGTCCCGCCTTTATCGACATGGTGCGCTTCATTGATGATGACATACGAGGCAGTGTGTCCGGTTTGGGATTCGGCGATCGTGATGTGATCAAAGAGAGTTAGTGCGAGGGTTTCGTTGGGGTGTGAGCGGGTCGAGGTGTGTAATGCGCGGATGATGCCACGCGGGTCTTTGCGCCGTCCAACTTCATAACGCGCCCGTTGGTCGGCTTCGTCGATGGCGGTTAATGCGGGGAGTGTGAGGCGCAGATTGCGGATGCCATAATCGGTGATGCTCCCTTGATCGCGTTGCATTAGCGTGAGCGGTTCATCTTGTTCGATGGGCGTTCCGCGTAGGGTCAATGATTGGATGTAGAGCGATATGGGCAAGTGATTCTTGATTTCCAGAATAACTGATCCCGCTCCGCGCTCGATGATAACCACATCAACGTAATCGGTGACATCGTAACCACTGCCATCTTGGAGCGTGTTGACTGTGTAATCGACATCGGGAAGCGGGTCAATCACCGTTAATGCGCCGGAGGGGTTATCGTTACTATCATGAAAGCGAGCGATGATCCGTCGTGTTGATTGAGGTTGTAGGCGTTGAGTGGATGTTGTTGTCCACAAGGTTGAATTGGCTGTCCCGATGCGACGTGGGATAAGCGTGACTTCAACTTGATTGATGATGTCTGCCCCATAACGATAATCGAGTCCCTCCATATCGTCGCTGAATGTGGCTTGGGTGGCGGTGTTTTTAAGAGTGCGATGCCGATTATAGAAAATTGCCTCGCCTTCCCGATTGATAAAGAAGCGTCCACTTTCGCTCTGTGCGAGTTGCTCAATGGCGCGATCAGCAGAGATGCCCTCGCCCCATGTATCGCCCAAATAAGCGAAAACCGATTTACCTGTTTCTAGGCTATGCGTTAGGGAATCACCAAATAGCGTGTGGGTACCGATGAGGTTGTTTCCCATTCGCCCGATTATCATGAAGCCATCTAACACTCTGCGCCGGACATTTACGCTATCCAACACTGCTTCGATGACGGTATCGGCGGTTACGTCAATCTGAGCATCAAGCCGGACGTGATTATCAGCAAACCAATCCGCGAGATCATGAGCATGAATCACGCTAACTTGCTTGCCATTTTCGCCTGTGGTGACATCAATGTGACTGATAAATCCGGTGAAGTGGGTGCGCGTAGTTGTGCCGTCATCGCTTTGGATGCGAATCGGTTTGCCAGATTGCAAGCTGTTGACTTCCGGCGAGTGACTCCGATCATGATTACGCAGGGTAATCTGTGCGGTGGATGATCGCGCCATGCTATCGTAAGCGTTCACCATCCCCAATTGCCAGCGCATGTCGATTACATCTGAGGTGATATCCTCGCCGGAATCGCTGAAATTGCCGTCATCATTATGGTTGATTGCCACACTATAGCTGATGGGCATGATTACACATCCATTCGCCAAGTATGACGAAAGGCGCACCCGACATAATTCGTTTCATTGTAATCATAGAGTCCGGGTTCGACGCGAATCGAGGTCGGTTCTAGCAAGCGTCCGCCGAGGGTGACATCAGCACTGATCGACTGCATATAAGCGTCCATCAAGTCGATGAGTGTGGGCAGATGACTGCGTAAACCACTCCCCGCTGATTCAGGTGCGACGATAAGCAAGTGATTGACGGTATAGGTGACGGTTTTTGCGCCATCACTAAAGGCAATCGCATCGAATCCGCTCCCACGTTCGCCGAATAAACTACGCGATTCATCATGTGTACGCAGGGGTAATACCAAGAGTGCTGGTAATCCCCCACGATTGATGGCATCCGGCACATCGCCTAGGTCGTAGTTGATGCTTACGCCAGACACGGTTAAATTAGACAGCGCGGTTAAGGCACTGCGAAAGGTGGTCATAGGTGACTCCTATATATAGGGTTAAGAGTTATTTGGGGATTGCAATTGAACTAGGCAGTAATGCTATGCGCCGACATGAAAGCGACGGAAACGATCAAGATCACGCATTAGTGAGGAGGGGATTCCACTAATGGTGCGCGCATCGGGTTCTTTATAGAGCCATGTCGCCCAACGGAGCACAATTGATTCGATGTCGGCGGGGGCTTGATAGCTATAGATACTGGTTGATTGGGCGTGAGTTGTCGCTGTTGTGCCGTTCACTCCGCGCTGAAGGGTGAGTGTGTCGTCCGCTGATTCATTGATCGTAATCTCTAAAACCCGCAGGTACTCATCCTCAATTTTGAGCAATTGCCCCACCTGAAAACGCGGTGACTGATAAAGTGCATCAATGACATTAGCATCAGTGACGGTTAAAGTGGTCGTGCTGGCTGATAATGGGTTATCTTGTACGGTGTCACCTGTATCGTGCCACGCTTGTGACCAGTTATCATGCCATCCCCACACACCAGAAACGGTTATGGCATTCAATGCGCTGATTTCCCATGTAAAGACACCTTCCGTTAAAATCAATAAACTAGCAGGTTGATGACTATCCGGTATCACAATGACATCGGCGAGGTCGATAGTTGTGCCATCGCCATTGGTGAGTGATGTGAGCTGTAAGAGGTCATCGTTGAGGAGTAACTCTTGCGCAGAATGCACATCATGATTGATAGACATGATGTGCGGTGTGAAATAGCGTTGCGTAACCCGTTGAATATGTGCAGTAGCAGACTCTAATGCAGATAATAAGCGTGCATCATCTGTAACTGAATCTACCCCTAAGTGTTGTTTAAAGCGATAGAGTGTGGTGATTATGGTCATTTATTCTCCTTCTTAGTTATATTTTTGATATGAATCAAATTTGAGGGCAAGGTCGCATTAAATTAATTAAAAATTAATTTCGTTAAGATAAATTTTTCACATCATGTATTTCCTTAATCCATCTTGCTCGAATAATTAACGTACTATTGTGGCAAGAGTTGTAGTACAATAATATTGTAACAATATGTAATATATTTGTGAGTAATAAATTTCTGATTACTTGCTTATGTGATAAATACGTTACAATATCTAATTAATAGTCTAAAGTCGCACGAATACTCATGATGTCACTATTCAACAAACTCTTTATTAGACCAACATTCCCTGAGGATGAAAAAAATTTACAGGCGCGTTTGATTCACGCGATTCTGTTAATTTGCTTTGTCATTAACATCTTGTATTTACTGTGGGAAATAATAATTGACTTTCCCGCCCCTGATTACTATTTCTCGAATATCCTACTAATATTTTTCCTATCGGCATTATTCGTCCTGCTAAAACATGGTTATGTACGGTTTGTTGCCAGTGCTTTTGTGGCGATGCTATGGTTGGTTGTGACAAACTCAACTTACTATTGGGGTGGCGTGCTTGACCCACTATATCCAGCATATTTGATTATTATTGTGATCGCTGGATGGGCATTAAGTCCCTCATATGCTGCGCTATTAGTCTTATTAAGCAGTGGCGTTGGCTATTTATATCTGTTGGAAAATGGATTCACAGATGAAGGCGTATGGGCATGGGAAACAGCAACAGCCATGTTTGTGATCGGTGCTATGATTGCCTACTTATCACAAAGAATCCTTAAAGAGAACTTGAAGCGACTTAAAAATCATGAACAGGCGTTAGAACGTAGTAATAAAGAACTCGCACTGGAGATCAACGAGCGCAAACAAATTGAAAAAGAACTCAAACGCGCAGAAGCTCAATATCGTCAGATGATTGAAATGTCACCTGTTGCCATGTTGCTCAGTGATCGTCATGATTCTATAGTTCGATATGCTAATGTTCGCGCACTCCGCTTATTTAGAGCCTCATCCAGTGACAAGCTTATTGGGAAATCAATACATGATCAATTATTACCAAAATCCCAACGAATAACAAATCAACTCGATTTAATAAGCGAAACGCAAACTATACCTTCTATCGAATATCGTATATCACGCTCAGATGATAAAATACGTGATATTGAAATGGGTTCAATACCTATAGAATTTGAAGGAGCGCCCATGACATTAAGTGTTATCCATGACATCACTCACCGAAAACAACTGGAAACGATCTTGAGAGAGAATGAAAAACGTTATAGGAACCTAATGCAAACGATTCCTGTGGCGGTAACAGTAATCGATTTTTACAGTAAGAAAATTGTTTATGTAAATCCTAAAGCTGTCACGTTGTTAGGCGCGAATGATGCCAACCAATTGATAGATATGCCTTTTACTATGTTTTTACTGGATGATTATAAAAAACTTTCTGATGAACGCTTCAAAATTCTAAATATCAATAAAGACTTACCGCAGATAGAATACATCTACCGACGTTTAGATGGGCGTGAAATTATCGTTGAAATTGCATCTATTCTGACAGAATATGAAGGCAGTAAAGTAGTTTTAAGTACATTTAATGATGTTACTAAACGCAGAGCAATCCAAGATCAATTACAAAAAGCTGAACACTTACAACTAGCATTTGCGGAAAAGAACAAAGTCTTGGCGATGAAAGATACCTTCATGACTACTATTTCGCATGAGTTCCGCACGCCATTGACGGTTATCAACTCATCCAAAGAGTTACTGGAAAAATATTCTGATCGTATGGATGAAGACCGGAAGCAACAACATTTCACAAAAATGAGCAATGAAATCAAGTATATGATTAAGTTACTAGATGACATCCTCTTTTTGAGTGAGGCGAGTTCTGGTATGTTGCAATTCAACCCACAACGGGTCGATCTGCCATTATTGTGTTCGGATGTGTTCAACGAATACAATGATAAACATCATGAGACACACCAATTCGTGCTTACAATTGAAGGCTTTAACGGTAATAAAGTCTTCACGCTCAATGAAGGGCTATTCCGGCAAACGCTCAAGCATTTATTTGATAATGCCATCAAATATTCACCCGATGGCGGACGAATTGACTTATCGTTACACGCCAGCGAAACCGGTGCAGTGATCAAAATCAGCGATGAAGGCATTGGTATCCCAGAATCGTTACAAGAGGTATTGTTTGAACCCTTTAAGCGTGGCGACCATAACCTTGACGTGAGTAGTCTTGGATTGGGCTTGGCGATTATCAAGCAAGTTGTCGATATACATGACGGTACGATTGACTGTGATAGTGTTATTGATAAAGGGACGACCTTTACCATTAACATCCCAATTCACCGTAAAAATAATACGTAGATTCTCAATTTGATTTACCAAAAAATACCGTAAAGCCCCTTGTTTTAACTATGGGGATATAAGGCGAAGGTAGTTGAGTTAAATTTTGTCAGAGCGTAGTCGAAAAAAAATTTGCTCAGATACTGATGATCTGTTAAAGTCATAAATGAGATGGGGCATCATCTCATACTGTCTCAGTCGGAAAAAGACCAGTGTGTAATGCACGGCATCCGATGTTCACGGCAGAAGCCCCAGCCTTTTAGGTGTGGGGAGTATGTCACAATTAAGTCATAGTCCTCCCACACAAAATCCCTTTTGCGTGGGATTTTAGTATGAGCAGGGGAATCCTCAAAAATGGACAGACAACGTATTATAGACAAACTCGGATTGGTCAGTGATGGCGCATTCCGTGTGATGGATATGCAGATGGTCGATTGGGGTCGGCATATTATATTTGCGTGTGAATATCAAACGGTGACGCTGGATGGCACACCAGATGACCCGATTATGTTTAATATGGTTTTGCGTGATTGCCGTGAGATCAAATATCGCGTTTATGCACATATCGCCGCCCATGAGCAAGGCATTGTGACTAAAAGCGCAGATATTGCAGAATTAAATTTCGGCAAAGGTAATCACCGTAAAGATATGCACATGCTAACTAATCATTTTAGTATCAGTGTGTCTTATGGTGAATTTGTCATCGAACGTGGGGAATTAGCCTTCGATTTTAACTAAGCAAGATGCGATAAGACCAAGTTAGGGCATCTGTTATAATTCCTGTTATAATTGAGGGAAACACCGCAGTAAAACAAGTGAAATTGATTATAGATGACACACAATATATTCCTCAGCTATAGCCGTGAAGACGATGATCTCATGAATCGGCTCAAAGATGATTTTGAGCAAATTGGGTTTACAGTTTGGACGGATGCAAACATCCAACCTGGATCGCCTTCATGGAAATTGACGATTGAACAAGCTATTCGTGATGCTGATTGTATTGTGGTTATCTTTTCGCCTAGTGCTTCGCAATCCAAATGGGTACGTGCTGAACTTGATTTCTCTGAAGCACAAGAAAAATCTATCTTTCCCGTTTTAGCAAAGGGTACTTCAGCAAATGCAGTACCCTTAGGTTATAGTTCACATCAATGGATTGACTTACGAGAAAAGAAATCCTATAACGAAGGTTTGATACGCCTTGCGGAAGTGATTGCCCATCATATTCAAGTCACACCTTTCGGGTTAACCATCTTAAAGCGCAATATACAACCAACGGCAACCAACATTGATGGCTTGCCCTTACGCTTTTTAGTACCTTTTATATTGGCAGTCGCTTTTGTAGGCTTTGTCGGGTTGATGGCACTTAGTAATAATGAGCATAGGGATGCTGAGAGCGAGGAAACGCCAGCAGTATTGGTAACGTTTATGGGGCTAGTGACGGCTACACCTGATCCCGATGCGACGACTGAGGTAAATGCCCCGACTATCCAACAAGTGACACTCGATAATGATTGGACGCGCTTTAGCAATGAGCGGGTGCAAATTGATGTTCCTGCTGGCTGGATTAATGCGACGGATAGTGATTTATTCAATGTATTTCTTGATGCGCTAGGGGAAAATAGTGCTGATATAGCGAGTATAGTTAATACGGATGAGCTTCACAAAGAACTCGTGTTAACTGCCCTGCCATCACCTAGTCTAGCAATATCACGTATAACCTTTGACTTTGATATGCAATTAACACTATTGGAACAACTCGTAACGAGCCTTGTCACCACAGAAGGCATTGGCTTTGATGTTGAGACAGTAGACCGACTCGAATTACCTCAAGGTGAAATCATCTACTTTGAAACATCAGCAAACACAGATAACGGCAGGTTCAACACAATTGGTTATGTCTTTGTGGATGGACGCGACAGTTATATCATTGGCTTTATTGTAGATGAGGAAAATACCAATGATTGGGTAGATGAGTTTCGAGAGATTGCCGAAACATTTCAACTTGTAGCTAACGAATAATAACTGACTAAAACTCTATATAATCAATCTCTTTGGGTAAGGACTGATCGAGTTTTTGTAGCCACATTAACGCATCATCGATAGAGCTTTTGAATTTCAGCATATTGCTTCCTGCCATCTTCGCCAGCATCTTACTGACAAATTTGATCAATTCATTGCCACCAACAGCAACTGTATACCCACTATTCTCGTGCTTGATCATAAATTTGCTAAGGAGTTTGACGTTTTTGGGTACATGCCCCACATAACGATTGTCAATCACAACATGAACGGAGGTCTCACTACTACTCATCATATCCATCAATTGATTGGTAAGCGCTTCGATTGATTCTACAGTTTGATCCCCCACACCACGAAGTAAAATAATACGATCTTGAACAATCCATTCAACCACATTCATCAGCGAAAGCTCCATTGTTTGACTAATATATGTTTAATAGCTGACTAAATATTACAACGAGTTATCAGGCACGATAATTAAGACTTAAACAAAAATTGAATCAATTTTGAACAATATCTTTCCCCTCTGCGTATAACCTTATAACGCGATAAAACAACATCGGCGATAAAACAACATCGGCGATAAAGCAACATCGGCGATAAAGAATTAAACATGAGATAGTTAATGGCAACACATGGTAAACCAATTAAGGGACGCACGATTTGATCGATCAGAAAGAAGCCGAATATGAATGGCTTAAGCTAGCGAGAGAAGGCGATTATGATGCCTTTGAAGCCCTACATACTAGCTTAGAACCAGCATTAAAACGCTTTGTTGGGCGGTTGATCGGTGATAATCGTGAAGTCGAGGACATTGTACAGGATACGTGTATCGCGCTCTATAAGAACCTTAACAAGATTGATCCAATTGAAAATTTACGCCCCTATGTGTTCCGCATAGCACGTAATCGCTGTTATGACATTTTACGCAAACAAGGGCGCGTGGATGAAGTGTCAATGGATGATGACCCTGTACAAGTACGGGTGTCATTTAACATCAGTCAGGAATGCGTTCAACCAGAAGACGCGGCACATTGGATGTTACTACACATGGAAGTGCAAGAGGCGATGGAAAACCTACCAGAAAATCAACGGCAAGCATTAATCCTTTATAGTGAAGAGGAAATGACTTACGCTGAGATTGCGGGGATTATGGATGTCAGTATCGGAACCATCAAATCGCGCTTATTCCATGCCAAAAAGAATCTACGGGGATTTCTCAGACCCGATACCTTATGCGCCATCGAGCGATATTTATGAGATAACCGCTAAAGCGCACAGCACCAAATCAGATGGCAAGAATGCCACCCTTACGACATCATAAACAACAAAGTAAATCGAAAAATCTACACTTACGAAGGAGCAACAAATGAACGACAGTGAAGTTAGAAGCCAATTACGCCAATACATCCCTGCGCTAAAGGCACTAGCGAAATCGGTTGAACGGTCAATTCATACTGATATGTATGATGGCACGTCTGATATGGCGATTAAAAGTTACACCGTACTACATGGCAAGATCGCCACATTACTAGCAGAAGATGTTTATGTCACTGAAGCATTGACCTTGAGTATCAAAGAAGATGCCTCAGAACGCCAACGTTTAGCACAAGTACAAATGGCATCCAGCCAATTACTAGGCTACATCACAAGTGCGCTGGAAAATCAGGATTACGAAGAAGCGCGTGAAGCATCTGGTGATTGGGGCGATATGCAAAATATGGGGCGCGAGTTCCAGCAACAAATGGCACGCTTCACCCGCCGTACACTGCGTAAAGCGATGCGTAATATTGATGTCGAGTTCGATCATCACATGCCTGATGTGCCAGAGCCACCCGAACCGCCAGAGCCACCACATGGATTCAGCCACCCATTCGGCGGTGGGAAACGTAAACGCAAAGGCAAACGTGGTCGTGCAATGAGAATCACCATTAATGCAGGTGAAGATGGCAAAAGTTACACCGGCGCAAATCTGAAAGATGCTGACTTTGAAGGTCAAAACCTCGAAGGCGCAAATTTCATGGGGGCTAACCTGAAAGATGCGACTTTTGAGAACGCTAACTTGATTGATGCAGTCCTTACAGGTGCTAATCTAACAGGTGTGAGCTTTGAAGGTGCTACTTTAGAACGGGCTGATTTTAAAGGCGCGAATATGTCCGACGTTAACCTTGAAAGTGCGAATATGATTGATGCCAACTTAAGCGGTGTTAATGCTGGTGGGCTTCAATTGGAAAATGGCAATCTGGAACGCGCAAAACTCAGTGGTGGTAATTTGGGCAATAGCAATTTAGAAAACGCTAACCTGATTGATGCCAATTTAAAGGGTACAAATCTCGGCGGTAGCAATCTGGAAAACGCTAACATGGAACGTGCCAGCTTAAAGGGTGCAAATTTGGGTGATGCGAACTTAGAGCGTGTGAACCTGATTGATGGCAACCTAAAAGGCGCAAACTTAAGCGCGGCAAACCTCGATGGTGCAAATTGCGAGCGTGGCAATTTTGAAGGTGCGAATTTACACGGCGCAAACTGCGACGGCACAAACTTCATTGAGGCTAACTTTGAGGATGCTAGCTTACGTACTGCAAACCTCAATAATGCAAATATGGAACGCGCTAACGTAGAAGGTGCTGATTTACGTGAGGCGATCTTACCTGATGGCAACCCATATGAAGAAGGTATGGATTTATCTGCCTTTAACATCGTCGGGACACCGAAACACTAAAACACACAATTACACATACCAGCGTGGGATGGCTTCTCCGACTCATCCCACGATTTAAATCTCCTTGGGCGCATCGAACATACGCGGTGCGTCCACTTTTTTTACCCACCATGCTCAATATAATAGAGTGCGTATTGTAAACTTTCCGGCACGTTATAAGGGCTGAACTGCGCTTCGGGCAGATCAAAGTGTGACCGTAAAATTGTCAGAATTTCCTCGTCGTCCGGTTGTACATACAAGGCAATATCAACATCATCTGGTAAATCATCTACGCTGAATATCTCAGGATCATAAACCACGACATTAAAAGACATATCCCAATACGCGCTCATCGTGATGAAATGGGATATTATGTGTATCCGATCACCACTAAAGATATAAATAGGTGTATCCGGTGGAAGCTCGCGTGAACGCCATGCGACATCTTGCATATCATAGTTCCCACGTACCTGCTCGTTATATACGGGGAGATGTGCCCCGAAGTAATACACCACTTGAATCAGCGCGACAGCAATCAAGGCAACTATCGGCATATAGCGCATCCATGATCTAAACGTCTCTAATTTAAGCATTCGCCACGTATAACTCAGACCAAGCGCGATGATAATGACCAATATCGGGAAGGTGACGACAAAACGCGCTGTCCAATCGGGATAGGTCAGCAAACTATTGCCAAATGTCGTCAACAACAAGACCAACAAAAGTGACCATTCGCTGATTCGCCGTCGCCACAAGATATGCACTATACCCAACAAAAATGCAGGAACAAGCAAGGGGAGAATCAAGGCTGTGTGTCCGGCATAATAAAAATGACTATCATCAGGGCGTTGGATGTAATGCAATAACGCCGGACTCAATTGTTGGCGGATATAGGGCGTGAGGACGATTTCGTTATTGTCATTGATCAGCAAGTCTTGCCAATATTGGATGTCTAGCCCTTCATCATCAAGACGGGTCGCATAATCAATATCCCATGTGTTCAAAACATAAATCTGTGGGAGCATAATGACGACAGTTGCAAACAGAAAAATGGGGAGACCATGCCGTAATCGTAGTCGTGGTAATGCGCCTTCGTTGAAAACACCCATTCGCTCTAAAATCCGCCGGATAATCACGCCTATCAGCCAAATCACAATGACAGCAGGGAAAACGAATTTACCGCCTTCGTAAAAATACTGCGTCATGCCGAGGCAAACCCCCGCCAGCGCGAAGTTCATCCTACCGCCTGTTTTCAGTCCTCGGGCTAAAAACGCTAACGCCAGCACGCCAAATAAGGGGTCAGTGATGTTGTTCATTGCCAAACGGCTAAAATGGATATGCGGTGGGAATGTCGCCAAGAGTAAGGCAGAAATCAAGGCAACGGGGCGATCAAACAACGCTTTCGCTAGTAAATAAACCGCCGGAATCGTCAGTGTGCCAATAATCACACTAACCATACGCAAGCCGACTAAATTTGCGCCGAATATGTCAACACTGATTGCCTGCGGGACTGCCTGCATATAGGTAAATGAGGCGATGTAATTCATTGGTCCGAGTATGGGCGTATTCGGATCATCCCATAAGCGGATAATCGCATCCACAAAATGCCCTTCATCGACCAAATAATGTACAGCGTTTTCTAAATTCCATACGCGCAGAATAAAACCGACTAGCATGATGAGCAACAAAGGCAATACGGGTAAGATGTGCGTTGGGCGAAATCTGATAATACGCATTCGCCACGCAACACCGCTTAATCCCATTGCAAGTAGAGTCGCCCCGACAACAAATAAACCAAATTGTGCGCCCCAACTCATCCCGCGAATATTTGAGATGTTGCTTTGTAAGGGCGAACTCCCCCCTTCTGCCATCAAGATCAAACATAATAGTCCACCGCTAATATGCCACCATAAAAAGGGTAGTTCGGGAGCAGATATAGCGTCAGTGTTTTCACTATTGGGATTTGCGCTATGATGCCAGTGCAACGCGACAAAAAAGGTGACCATCCCCGCCAATAAAAACAAGTCACCGATAGCAGGTTCAGGGCTGAGTGGGCTATAAAAGAAGGCACATATCACCATCAAGACAATGGCGATTCCGGTAATGATTTGGGTTTTAGTTAGGTTCGTGGGCATATGTTAGAAAATTCAGGTTAGATGGTTAAGGTATTGAAATACAGTAGTTTAATTAGGCGTTATCCGTATGTTTCTCTGCGCCGTCTGTTAAAGTAACCTTCGGTATGAAATCAGAAAAAAGACTTGATTTTTACTAGGCAAAGTAAGAATTTATCGTGTAGCAACTTACATCGGCGGAGGCGCAGAAGCACCTCCCTACACAGCTATCTGTTCCTTCGTAGGGATGGCATTCTTGCCATCCGTTTGCTGTCTATTTGGCAATTCTGATAAATAGCTAAACAACTACAAGCAAATTACTTCTAACTCTATGAACTAACCAAAGGTTACTTTAGCTGTCAATTTTAACTGATGACGATTAAACAAGTCTTCACATCGAATACCTATAGTATACGGCAAAGCGTAAATTCTCATGTGAAAATCAGTAACTCGACGGATATTCGATTATACTGGTGTCGGATGCGTTTTATTGAATTAAAGGAAAATCAACATGACTACAGGTGCCGACTTTTACGACGAAGAAGATGTGTTCGATTATTATATGAAAGGTCGCCAACGGGCAACCAATCCCAACGATACCATTGAGAAACCAGCGTTTATGGATGTTTTGGGTGATTTTAAGGATAAACACATCCTCGATTTGGGCTGTGGTGCGGGTGGCTTTGGCGTTGAACTCATTAAAGCGGGCTGTGCATCGTATACTGGTGTGGAAGCCTCGGCGCGAATGGCAGAAGTCGCAAAAGAACAATTAGAAGCCCTTGGCGGAATAGTGCATCAGTCATCAATGGAAACGTGGCACTATCCCCAAAACACATTCGACATCGTGATTTCACGCTTGGCATTACATTATATTGACGATGTTTCCGTTATCTTTCAGCAAGTACGCGCCTCACTCAAACCAAATGGACGCTTTATATTCACCGTTGAGCATCCCGCTTTAACGTCTCACAATGAGTCATTGGTCAAAACAGGTGGTAAACGTCTCAATTGGATCGTTGATAATTACTTTACGACTGGTGAGCGTGATATAGCATGGATGGGGAGTCGTGTGCTTAAATATCATCGCACGATAGAGGATTATTTCAGCAGGTTGCAACAAGCCGGTTTTACAATTCAGCATTTGCGTGAACCACGTCCACAACGAGAACTATTTGCTGATGAAGCAGAGTATCAACGTCGAATGCGTATTCCCTTGTTTCTGTTGTTATCGGGGCAAGCATCTATTTGAGGCTAGCCCATGAATCCTATAGTACGCTCAATGTGAAACTAAAGTATTTTTATTATACAAAACGATCCTTTTTGACCCCACCCCAACCCTCCCCAACATTGGGGAGGGAGTTTTTCACTCGTCGTTAACGTGTTTTTTCTCCCCCAGAAGTTGGGGGAAATGGCGCGTCAGAGGGGGGTTATAAGAGATTGCCCATGAATCCTACAATAGTTCTCCACAATTCCTCCATAATCAACGATTACGATAAACATATCAACAACTCTAACAACATGAAAGTT
>WURV02145393.1:0-10515 GCA_011762755.2 Epimenia babai
GATAACAGCATTAGATGTATTGTATGCGTAACTCGCGTATTCGCCTGTTAAATATTGTCATGAGTCTTAGCGAGTTTTCATATCAATGGTGGAAGGAAGCGTCCAGTGGTGGTCATATACTCGACATATTCAGGGTATTGTTGTTGGAGTAGCGTCTCTTCATAACGTGATTTGTAAGTAAAGAACGGAATGAACATCAATGCAAACACAATCGGGATAATGCCTCCATGTGCAATCGCTAATCCAAGTGCAGAACCAATCACACCTGTATAGATCGGATGCCGAATTTTGCTATACAAACCACTCGTCACTAGGGGCACATTCGCTTTCGGTATCGGTGTAACATTGGGTGAAGTCTTATTGACAGTACCATGCTCACGAATCCCCATTAACCCAATTAACACACCCACAATTGCCAATGATAACCCCACAATACGAATCACTTGAGTATCAACAGGTGGCATCACAAGCAACAAAATCGCAAATACTGTAAACATCACAAATTGCACGCCGACCAATGTATTCGCTTTAGACATTTAGTACCTCAATTCGTTCAACGTTGTTTCGATCACACTTGGAAGTATTTTAACGTCGCTTTCGATTTCTTCACATAACCGCGCAGTCGCAACTGGTGGAATCCACGCTTTAATATCATCATAACGAACAGACTGCGCCTTACAATATTGCGTCAAATAACCATTGATAAAACGCTGACGCATACGATTAATCACAAATTGCTCAATACGTCCCATATCAGGGGTGACACCATACCGTAACATCACCAGCGTGCGCGCTACATCAGCTAAAGAATGTCCACGTTTGGCATTCACCCAATCAATGACAACCAAGTGTTCCCCATCTACCATGATGTTATCACCATGAAAATCCATATGGCAAATACGATTATCATCCGGCAATGTATCCAGTAAACGTAATACCCGTTGTTTGATGGTATCAGTGATATGCGGTGCGTGATTAATCCGATTAATCAACGCCTCCCGTTGTGATGACAAGTCCGTATTGCTATATTGATGAACATTCACATGACAATCCGCCATCATACGTCCGTAACGCTTCACTTTGAGTACATCCCCCATCAAGGCTTGCATCAATGTTTTTCCGTTTATCCGCTCGAAAATTATTCCAGCGCGATTTCCCTGCTCAATCACCTCATACACACGCGGAGTTGATACCCCCGCATCAGAAACCATGCGTGTCAAATTTGCTTCATTATGTGCATCATGAGTAGGATACTGTGGGAAAAACAATTTGAGGACTTTACCTTCAGCATAAGCAAAGATTTCAGCTTCACGCCCTGCTGCGATTGGCGTATTTGTACTCATATCAACCTCTTCTACATCATTTTTATGTATCGCCATCATCTATCACCAGCTACAATATATTACATTGTCAACTAGTCATCATTACTCAAAAGACAACAAAGTCATCATTATATGAATATACGCTGGTTACCAAAATCTGGTTCATTTCAGATATGGAAAGAACAACTCGAGCAAGTCACAATTAAATTGACGATCAGACAATATCTGCTGATTCACGTTGGCATAATGCTGGGATTATATGCGCTGGTTTTGTTGGTAACACAAGGTAACCAACCTGCCTCAATTGCATTTGGCGTATTGGGATTATTTCTGCCCCGTTTCTACACCATTATGATGATTGGCAATCGCATCACACGTTTCAAAAATCAATTGCCGGATACCGTCACAATTTGGGTTAATTCGCTACGCAGTGGGCAAAACGTGGTACAAGGTATGGAAGCTATTGCTCGCAATGCACCAGAACCTACCTCAACAGAATTTGCACTTGTAATTCGTGACATTACCTTTGGACTCAGCCAAGAAGATGCCATCAACCGCCTATTAGAGCGCGTGACCGATCAAGACCTTGATTTCATCCTCACCAGCGTCAACATTCAACGCGAGGTCGGCGGTAACTTAGCCGAAATTTTAGACGTTATCGCGGGCACTATCCGCGAACGCATCAAGCTCACCCGTGAACTTGCCATTCAAGTAAAAGCCCGTTATCGCATCTTTTTCATGATTGCCGTCGCGGTTACGATCTTGCAATGGGTCGTGTTTGAGGGCTATTTCTCCTCAGCACTCACAGCAGGATTAGCGGGACAAGTCGCCTTATGGGTCACATTCACCGCCATGACGATAACGTTTTATACCAGCGTCAGCGCAAATCATCGCCTACGCACCATGAACATTTCCGCCGATAATCAGTGGTTGATTCTGCGTGATGATGCCTTTGACTTACTCGGTGGCGTGACGC
Source organism: Epimenia babai (assembly GCA_011762755.2). Classification (NCBI taxonomy): domain Eukaryota; kingdom Metazoa; phylum Mollusca; class Solenogastres; order Cavibelonia; family Epimeniidae; genus Epimenia; species Epimenia babai. Next base: position 2,299 of record WURV02145393.1, read on the forward strand.
TCATCATTGTTGCTTTTGCTTTGGGTATGCCTTCGATTGTGTTGTTATGGCTCACTTTGTTGATGACATTTCTCGTACATCGTTACGCGCTATTACGTCTAACAATTGCCTTGTTAACCGTGATAACAATGGTATTTTCCTCATACACCATTAGCGACCTTCCCGATTTACTATCCGGTGATATGGCTATCATGAGCGTTTCAGGGCGATTAGGCAATGTATTCGAGTCAATTATTGCCATTATGATGATGCTAGGCTCACTTGGCTTTTTGACCTTAGTCATAATCACGCTTACAAGTATCATCAGAGCAATGCGTTCTAGTGATAGTGATCCTTTAGTGGAACGATTAGCCACTTACGACGATGATGATGAACCAGCATCCTATGTTGAAAATAACAACATCAAAGACCCCACCCGTTGGGATGTATTGCGTAAAAACAGTGAAAATCGCATCTTAGCCTTAATCACATGGACGCTTGACCGCTTTTTACCACAATCCGTCGTAGAGCAAATGCGTGAACAAGCACAATTGCACGATACCCCCTTCCCAATTTCCCGTAAAATCCTATGGAACCGTATTGGGTATGTACTCGGTTCAATGCTGATGAGTGCCATCATTGCATTTGCAATCTTAGATATTGGCTTATTTTCCGGTATCTTACTGATTATGCTTGGCTTTATCATCGGTCTCACGTTGCCAATGATCTATCAACGCAATCAACGCCAACGCACTAAAGAAAATATGACCAACTCCCTGCCCGACGCGCTCGATTTGATGATGGTCTGTATGGAAGCCGGACTGGGGTTTGATAGCGCAATGGCAAAAATCTACGAGAAGTGGGATAACGACCTTGCGTTAAATTTCGGACGTGTTATCCGTGAAATCCAACTCGGCAAGCCACGTAGAGACGCGCTAACCGATATGGCAAGCCGTCTTGATGTAGCGGATGTATCGACATTTGTCGCTGCGATTGTACAATCCGATCAACTTGGTGTGCCGATTGTACGCACTTTACGAGTACAATCGGATCAAATGCGTAGTAATTGGAAGCAAACATTTGAAGGGCGCGTCGAGAATTACAATCTCGTATTAGATTATTTCTCGCTATTTATATTCGCACCAGCCATGAATCTTTGGTTAATTTCACCCATCATTGCCCAATTTTTCGGTTAAACTAGATGCAAATATTTTCAGTTATCAATATCAATCTATGACTTATGACTAAACGAGAAACCTATCTAAACAATTTAACAGTCAATGATGAATCTATCCGGCTATCAGCAGTTGAATCCTTACGTGAATTAGGCGATCCTGAGACCATCCCCGCGCTTATCGAAGCGTTGAACGATGAGTCCCCTGAAGTACGCCGAACAGTGATTCTGGCATTACGCCAATTTAAAGACGATGACCGTATTATCGAACCGATCGTCAATATGATAAAAGATCACGATAATAGTGTGCGCCGTCGCGCATCCGCATGGGTCATGTCACGCGGGATTGATGCGCGTTTAGTAGAGCCAATGATTGCTCTATTAGCTGATACGCAAAATCCGATTCATGTACGTGAATTCGCCGCCATGAGTTTAGGCAGTCATCGTGATCGCAGGGCATTGCCCCACCTAAACGCCGTCTTAGCCGAACGCATACCACAGATGCGCCGTCGCGTCGTGCAATCCCTCAGTGGAATGCCGGATGAAAGCTCAATCAGTGTATTGATTCCCATACTTTACGAAGATGATGAAATCGCGCAGATGCTCACAGCAAAGACACTTATGGCAATCGGAACCGAAGAAGCAACAGAAGCAATTGAAGCGTGGCGTACATCAAAAATAACCTCTGAGGAAACATAGGATATCGTTTATTGCGCCCACACCTTATAATTTCACCATTCTTATTTTTTCTTTCGTCTTTTTTAATGATGGATATGTTATCTTTATGAGAAGGAAATCATTAAAGATAATCGCACTACGATATTTTATGAACTGAAGAATCAGTACTTTATATACGCAGTTCATTGCAGTAGATATGAAGGTAATTGGACATGGCACAACAATCAAGAAATAAAAAATTCACAATGACTGAACCCCGTGAATACAATAAGGGTACAAAATATGCCTTCTGGTTGGTTACGTCTGATAACCGTTTATTTGAATTTACGGAGTCATTAATTTGTGTAAATGGCATAGCCCGTTCCAAAGACGGATTACGCGCATTAATCAATATTGATAATGATTATGATGCTGATGAAGCATGGCATTGGATTCACACCGAACTTGAAGACGAATCTAATATGGTTGATCTGGATCAAATGTGGTTAGATGCCTTTTCGTCATAATCGTCGGACTAATTAATTAGGCAATATCGCCTCAATAAATTCAACACCCGCCGCTTCTGCCTCACGCCTTGCCTGTGCCTCATTAATCCACACCGCGCCGACATCTGGGCGAATAGATGCTCCATGATGACGCGCCCAAACCTCAGTAAACTCCGCCCCAAACAGCAAAATCTGCGCCGAATAATAAATCCAAACAAGAATCACAGTTAACGAGCCTGCCGCACCAAAAACAGAGCCTTGATCGCTATTACTGATGTAAACGCCGACTAAGAATTGTCCAATTACGAATAACAGCGACGTAAATCCTGCGCCAACCCACACATCTTTCCATTCAATAATCACATCCGGCAAAATCTTAAAGACAATCCCGAATAACAAGGTCATCAAACCAAGCGTGACCACAATTTGTAGCGGACGAATAAACATAAATACGGTACTATCCGCGTCAGCATCACCAAGCGTAATATTGACACCCGTATTCACAGCAAGCGCACTCAACAAGAACAAACCAACAATAATCACAATACCGAAAGACAATAATCGATTTTTGACCAAATGAATCTGAGAACGCCCCGGTTTTGCTTTCACTTCCCAAATTTTATTAAGCGCGTTTTGCAGTTGTGCAAATAAACCAGACGCGCCCCAAATGATAACCGCCAGCCACACGCCCGCACCCCAAAAATTACGCCCATTCAAAGGCGTATCATCAGCATTATTCAGTAACTGCTGAACAGTATCCGCAGCTTCTGTGCCAACTGTTTGCTCAACAGCATTAGGAATTTCATTCACAGTACTTTGATCGAATGCAATGCCGATGATAATCGCGCTTAAAATCAGCAATGGAGAGAGGGAGAAAATAGCATAGTATGCGAGTGCGGCGGCAATACCAGCAGCACCATCTTCCAGCCACTCACGCACAGTTTCTTTCATCAAAAAGATAAATTGTTTAATAGCAGACATAGTACCGTGACTCCTACGATTGTGTTGAAGGGCAGTATGTCTCTATTGTAGGTGCGTTTAGATCAGAAGATAGTTGATGATTATTACGGAGGTCAACAACGCTCTACGGTATAAACGTTATATAGATTCGGCATTCCCTGTAAACGAGACCCAATAATCTCAATATTACTCAGCACATCCACCATACCCGCAACATCAACAACCCGCCACGATTTCGGCAATAATGTAGAAATATCATGAATCGTGCGAACAATCGGCGTATTGATGACACTCAAAGGAGTCGAACCGACCATATCAGCATGATTAAAGATGATTCTGCGTAAATTCCCTTTGGCGAAGTTGTTAAATATCTGCCGAACCGCATCATCTTGTAAATAGTGGAATGTACCCGTTGCAATAACGGTATCCGTGTTTTTGAGTAATTGAATATCATATGGGTCACTCAAATCAACACGAATCGCATTGTAACCTGCCTCCTGACTCCGTTGAATTACGCTAGCGTCAAAATCCGTATAATAACGAATATCAGATGGCATCGGTGATAATGGCGTAGGAATACCTGCATTCACAAGCGCAATGTTGAACAGCCCGTAATAATCAATCAAACTGCGATCAAGGATCGTTTGCCCCATCACAACATCAGGCAATTGTGGATACATCTCGCGCGCTTTTTCTGCCATATTACGGACTTCAATATCAGGATAAATCCGCCACTCATGAGCAACTTCCGGCGCAAATTCACACAACCATTGATGAGCAATTTGTATGTTTACATAATCAGGGAGCATCTTATCCACTTCTTTCCATAATATTCAGGAACGCATAAGCTAGTGAAACAACTAACCATATATTAATGAAAAATTGATTATGAATAAACACAAAACGAAAACACTGTAACAAGTATTTTATTACTCTAACCAAAGCTAACGATTTTGTTATATCTTGATGGCTGAAATCCTATTGCGATGCAGTAAAAACCACCGGTCGATATACTTTGAGTGTCGAATGAGTAGATGAGGAAACTTATAGCATGGCTTTTATAGAGACAATCTCTCCGAAGGATGCAATCGGTGATGTGCGCGAGATGTATACAGAAGACGAAAAAACACACGGGTATATACCCAACTACGCAAAATTGTTCAGTCACCGCCCGCAAGTGATGGGTGCATGGGGTAATTTACTTGGTAGTATTCGTTCTAATCTTGATACGCGCCGTTATGAGCTAGTGACCATCGCGACTGCAAGAGGATTGCGCAATAGTTACTGTATGCTGGCACATAGCAATGTCTTGTTGAAAAATGATTATTTTCAATCCGAAGAACTCGAAGCTATCGCTATTGATTACACCAAAGCAGACATCACGCCAACTGAAGTTGCTATAATGGCATTCGCAGAGAAAATTGCCGTTGATGCAAGCTCTATTGTGGCTGATGATGTTCAAAAATTGCGTGATGTGGGGTTGAGCGATACTGAAATTTTTGATGTGGCGGCAACTGAGGCGGTACGTTGCTTTTTCAGTAAACTTGTTGATTCACTTGGTGGACAACCCGATGCGATTTATCAGGGCTTTGACGAATCTTTGCGAAAAAGTCTGACGGTCGGGCGTGAAATCAGTACCGAAGCACTTGAACACTTAGAATGACCTAAAAAGCGGTGATTATGTTATGCGGTCACCGCTTCCTGATTGCCTCATTATTTAACTAGAATAAGCCAATTATGTTGCCATCTTCGTCGATATCGACATTTTGTGCGGCAGGATATTTGCCTAAGCCGGGCATAGTACGCATCTCGCCACACAATGGATAGATAAAACCTGCACCAGCAGAAGCGCGTACCTCTGTGACTGGTATCGTAAATCCAGTCGGCGCACCCTTGAGTTTAGGATCAGCACTGAAGCTCAGATGCGTTTTCGCCATACAAATCGGCAAATCCCCAAACCCATTTTTCTCAAAACTAGCGATTTGTCTGTTTGCATCTTTAGTGTATTCAACACCATCTGCACCATAAATTTCACGCGCAATAATCTCAATTTTGTCTTTGATTGGTAAGTCATCTGGATAAAGTAATTTAAAGTCATTCGGTTGTTCACAGGCTGATACAACCATTTCCGCGAGTTCAGTCGCGCCTTTGCCACCCTCTGCCCAGTGATTACAAACAGCCACACCAACCGCGCCTGCTTCCTCACTAATACGGCGCACCGCGTCAATCTCAGCTTGTGTATCATCGGTGAAAACGTTAATCGCCACCACCGGATTCACACCAAATTTACGCATGTTCTCAATATGACGAATAAGATTTGCGGAACCTGCCTCTACATCTGCCACATTTTCCTCAAGCAGCGCAGGGTCAAGCGGTCTCCCTGCAATAATCTTATATTTACCTGTATGTGCCTTTAATGCGCGAATAGTCGCTACCAGTACAGCCGCATTCGGCTTCAAGCCTGACATACGGCATTTGATGTTGAAGAATTTCTCCGCGCCAATGTCCGCACCAAAACCGGATTCCGTCAGCACATAATCTGCTGTTTTCGAGCCGATTAAATCAGCAATGATGGATGAATTACCATGCGCGATATTAGCGAAAGGACCTGCGTGTACAATAGCAGGTGTGTTTTCCAGCGTTTGGAGCAGATTTGGCATAATCGCATCTTTCATCAAGACAGTTGCCGCGCCCGCCGCTTTAAGGTCTTCCGCAGTAATCGGATTCTTCTTCCGGTCATATGCCACAACCATACGCCCAATCCGTTGCCGTAAATCCTGCAATGAAGTCGCTAGCGCAAGAATCGCCATAATTTCCGAGGCAACAGTAATATCGAACCCGCTTTGACGCGGTACACCATCAGTACGTTTACCCAAGCCGACAATTACGTTACGTAAGGCACGATCATTCAAATCCACCACCCGTCGCCATGGGATATTATGATCGTCAATTCCGAGTTCATTACCATGATACAAATGTGCATCAAGCATGGCAGAAATCAAATTATGCGCGGCAGTAATCGCATGGTTATCCCCTGTCAGGTGCAGGTTAAAACTCTCCATCGGGATAACCTGACTATACCCACCACCAGCCGCCCCACCTTTAATCCCAAACGTAGGACCTTGTGAAGGCTGACGTAAAGCTATCACCGCATTTCTGCCGATGTGCTTCATTGCCTGCCCCAAACCAACCAGTGTCGTCGTTTTCCCTTCGCCCAGAGGAGTCGGCGTAATCGCAGTCACATCGACATATTTGGCATCAGGGCGATCTGCTAGTTTATCGAGTACGCTTAATTTAATTTTAGCAATGTGTTTACCGTAGTGGATTAAATCAGTGTCGGGATCAAGTCCCATTTGTTCAGCAATTTCGTTGATATGTAGAGGCGTAGCTTTTTGAGCAATATCTAAATCAGTAGGAACCATGTGATTTCTTGCCATCCTAATCTATGTTCTTCGTCTTGGTCTACATCTTGACCTGAGATTACCAAGACGAAGGTCAAAATATCAGTGCAGTATCTCCTGTTTGCAGGTGATATTGTACACAAATTAGGCACTTAATACATTTTTCAGTGTATAAAACATACAAGTTTAAAAATAAAATTTAACTACTCTTCAGCTTTTTCGCGCAATTCCTTCGCATACTGTTTATGAAAAGTGTTGACATGATCAATTGCTTCGTTCATCGACCACACAACACGAACACGCTTATCATGTGGCGTGAGTTTCATCGAAACCTTCAAAATTTGCTGTTGGAGCTTATCTTTAACAATTAACGCCACCGGATGGTCTTTGAGATCATTAATCTGATTCAGTTGCTTGCTTTGGTTCGATGCCGTGGTCAAATTGCTATTATCAAATTTAGTCACATCACAAAAATTATAAACTGATCCACGCGCCTGTTGTACATGCTTAGGATAATCCGTCATGGCTTGCATCAACCATGCGTAAAATTCTTTGGTAACTGCTGGTGTCAGTACCCCACTATAAGCGACTACCAGTAATTGATTATTGGAGTCGTATTCTGCACGGAATTGCTCAGTTTCAATGCTAATCGGGTAATACATAAGTAAGCTCCATGATTCTTAGTGCGATGTAACTATACTGTAACCTCAAATCCTCGATTCTAGTCTAAAGATTTGTCATCTTCTCTGGCTAACGCTGGAATCATGCCAGTTTCATCGTTATGATGCCTACAATTATCAACCCAAATCATCATCGGAGCGCAAACTTAATGAGCAAAATTCTCAATTATCCTGTCAAAGCCTATCGCATCCTCGCCCGTCGTATACGCAGACACGGACTTAAAGTCACCCTCATATGGATATATGGGCGCGGTCTCCCCAAATTAACAGGCATCCCATTGTTGCAATATAGCGAAGTCACCCCACAAGTTTACGTTGGCGCGCAATATGGCAAACGCGGCAAAAATCATTTGATCAAAAATGGAATCACCGCTGATGTAAATCTACGCATTGAATTCGATGACGCAAAACATGGCTTAGACCTCCCGCAATATTGCTACTTACCCACCATAGATGACGATGCTATCTCGATGGAGCATTTACAAGAAGGCGTAAAGTTCATCACGGACGTTGTGAATGCCGGCGAAAAAGTGTATATCCATTGTGCAGGCGGAATCGGACGCGCCCCAACAATGGCAACCGCCTATTTCATCAGCACTGGTATGAGCTTAGATGAATCGATCAACCTTATCAAACAAACACGCCCATTCATCTACATCATGCCCCCACAAATGGAACGTTTACGTGAATTCGAGCAAGCCTATCAGCCATAACCCTAAATTATTCATACGATTATCTAAGTTGCGTTGCATCGCATTTCCGCATATAAAGCAGAGTATAAGCAAAATTATAGAGGGAATAATCACATGCCAGACGAACAAACTAAACAAGAGAAGAAGCCATTTCTGGATAAAGTCGCG
>WURV02145404.1:0-18568 GCA_011762755.2 Epimenia babai
AACATTCTAATGCTTTATCAAAGTTATGAAAGTTTCTATGTACATTCCCTAAGAAGCCCAAAACATAGCATTCGCCTAAGTTATCACCTACCTCATGTCTTATTTCAAGTGCATCTTCCAAATATTGTACACCTTCGTTAAATCTACCTGTATGAAAATGAATTACTCCCAGATCAGGAATTGCAAATATTCCGTATTTCTCCCCGCCAATTAATAGGATTCCCAAATTGTACTTATATGTTCCTTCTGATTTCTTATCCTCGACCTTCTTTGCAATCTTAATAGCTTTCTTAAAGCTTTTTTCAGCCTTTACAAAGTGGTTTAATTCTGAATACGCTAAGCCCATATTATTTAATAATGCTGATTCTAAAGTTGTACCAAGTTCGCCTGATAAACGAGCTAGATCATACGCTTCAATAAACATCTTTAAAGCCTTATCCGGCTGTTCTAGTTCACGAATAAGATCACCTAAACTTATCAGTATTTGTGCTTTAAACGACGTTTTTTTTACGTTTTCCAGAGCATAATCATAATAAGGCATTGCTTCTGAGTACAAACTTCTATGTTTGTGCCACATTCCCAATATTAAGCTAATCATGGAACAGTCTTCGAACTCATTTGATAAATAAGAGCTTATAAAAGCCATCCATAACCAACGCATTCCTTCTAACCCAATATAACGATCTGAAACATATCGATTAACACTAATGGAAAAATCGAAACATGTTTTTAGGAATGATTCAGGATATTCTAATTTAGATAGTTGACTAATGTTCCCATTAACCCATTGAGAAATATACGGTCGAAACCATGAATCTTGTGACTCCTCCTCATTAAGACCTGTAAATTCAGCAATTAAACTATTGCCTAACTTATGAATTTGTTCTAAATCATTATCTAAATCATCCCATGTTTCGGGTTGATTACCTCTTTCGATGAATACGTTAAACGCTAAATCTATCAAATATTCTCGATGCAGGTCAATGCAATCCTTGAAGTCATTACTTTCTTTCAATAAGGCACGGGCATAAGCGCGGAGCAAGCGGTGTTGACTATATTGTCCGACTTTATCTTTAGAATGTTCGATCAGCCCTTGTTCTAAGAGCTTGTCCAGCGCATCGATGTTTTCATCCTGCCAGATCGCAAAAACATGCGCCTCACGGAAGGATAATTCCGGCGGTAATGCCCCCAATGCCCTAAATTTTCGCAAGTAATCGTCGGTGGGTTTGCCGAAGATATCTTTATCGAGTGTGTCTAGCGTCTGCCGGAGCGCAACCGCCACGCTATCCTCTTTCTCGTCGCCATCATCCAACTTAAGTGTGCGGAAGCTATCCCCCGCGTCTAAGCCTTTTTCGTAGACTTCAATCCAATATTTTAAGCGTGTCGGATTCTTCCGTAATTGCCGTACCGCCAAATCCAACGCCAGTGCGTGCCCGCCCAATGCCTTGCTCAAACGTTTTAGGTCGGCTTTGTAACTATCATCCACCGTCTCCAAATTGAGGTGATTCAGTAGGAGTTGTGCGCCGTCTTCTTCGTTTAAGTAGGTCAGTTGTTGTGTTTTTGCGCGTAGCTTCCCCGCGATTTCCTCACTGCGCGTCGTGATGATGACCTGTGCCGAGTCGAAGGCGTTAATCAAACGTCGCGCCGTCTTGACCGTCTCCGCCCACACATCATCCACGATCAATAAATAGGGTTCACCACACTGATTCTGCGTCACCAAATCAACAACCGTGTTTAGCAACTCATCACCCATCAAATCCGGTGGCAACTCGCGTCCCGCGATGCGTTTCGCCCATCCCCGCAATATCGACGGCTCTAATTGTTCAGTATAGGATTCGCCCAATTCCGCCCATAAGCGCAAGCCATAATGCTCGGCGTGATGCCCGAATTGCTTGACCATCGTCGTCTTGCCGATGCCCCCCACGCCCCGTATGGCGGTAATGGCGACGGTGCTTCCGGCGGATAAAGCCGATTCGAGTTGTTTGAGGTCGTCTGTGCGTCCGGCGAATTCTTGTGGAGGCGCGGGGATGACGTTGCAAGTCGTGGCGCGTCCAATCGAAACAGGGTCAATTTCGTAACGCTTCTTTGCTTCGCCTAATGCCAGCGCAACCTTTTTAGCCAAATCATCCACACTATCAAAAAAGCGAATATGCCGATTTGTCACGCGGGCTTTAAAGGTATTCAGGTCGTCTTGCTTGTCGGCTTCCATCATATCGGCGGTGATTTTGTGGTCATCACTCATCACAAAACACAAGCGCGGAATCAGCTTCCCGTCACGCATGACCTGTCCCGCCCAATCGTATTCCATCTCAGTGATGCTTTTGCCCCCATGCCCCTCCGGTTGCCATCCATAACGATGACCATAAATCCCGACGAAAATCTCGGAGTCAAAAACGTGCTTTTTACACAATTCAACAGGGTCTTCGCCCGTCGCCGCCCAATTTTCCATCCCAAGCGGTTGCAATTGTAAGCTATTCAACACCTCAACCACCGCTTTACGATGCTCTCGCAGGTCAAAACTGGTGCTACTGATGAAAACGTCGATTCGTTGTTTATCCGGCATAATGGCATGATGTCCTTTGTGTGAATTAGGCATCATTATTATAACCCGCCCTCATCCACCACGCTGATATAATCTATAGGCTAGGTAGTGTATCCTCTGTGGTTAAAACTGCTTTTCCTTTTCACTCTGCACTATTCACTAAAAACTCATCACTGATTTTCTGACCATTTGGTTCACACAAAACCCCGAATCCATGTTAATCTAGCTCTAAATTGAACAAATTTTTCTAACATTTAACAAGTTGACCGCACTTTTACACCTCTGACCGCCGAGATTTTTACCCTAACCGCACACAATCAAGGGAAGAATCGAGTTGACCGCACTTTTTTTATTTTTTTCGGCGGTCGCGGTCAAACTGTTAAAAAACAGTTAGCATAACCCAACGACAACCCAACGCTTACCACTCGCCCCTGTGCAATTGGCAAGCGCGGGCGTATACTATCCTCCGTTTTGTAGACCAAGCAATCATGAGGATTGTATGCGCCAATTACTTGCTAAACTCACACCTTTCGCACTGATTCTGATGGCACTTATGCTCGTGCCACTCAGCGCAAACGGGCAACAGATATTCGTCACCAATACACCCGCACCATCACCGGTACGCTTCGTTACTAACACACCCGTCCCTACTCGTACCAGTTCACCAACACCAACAATGACATTCACGCCGTCCAATACACCCACCAACACAGCCACACCAACGGCGACCTTCACCAACACATCGACACCAACGGCGACCTTCACACCGTCCAACACACCGACACCAACGCCAACGCCCAACGGACCCTTCGTCTACCCAGAAGGTGTGAACCCGCTAACCGGTCTGCCCTATCCCGATGCAGAGGCGCAAGCACGGCGTAACCTCATCGTCAAGATCAGCAACTACCCGCCTATCGTGCGACCACAGTCCAGCGTCAACCTCGCGGACATCGTCTATGAGTACGAAGCAGAAGGCGGAGTCACACGCTTTGCAGCCATCTTCCGTAGCAACGCACCAGAGAACGTCGGACCAATTCGTAGTGCGCGCCTCATGGACATGGAGCTAATCACCATGTACAACGCACTACTCGCTTACTCAGGGACTAGCGAACCCATCCAGAACCTCATCCTAAGCTCAGAATGGGTGTTCCGCGCCTTCTCTCCACTCAAAGGGGACAACTGTCAAGATGCGGGCTTCTGCCGTAATCAGGAGTTGATTGACGGAGGTGTTCCGCTTGAACACACCCTCTTCTTAGATACAACTGACCTATATGACCTTGCAACCCGTCGTGAAGTCAACACAGGCTATCAAGCACGCGGATTCGCCTTCGGGTTAGAGCCACAAGCAGGCGGGATGGATGTACCAGAGATCTACATCAACTGGTTCGGTCAAGCCGATGCCCGTTGGCAATACCAACCAGACACACAACAATACATCCGCTTCAGTGATGGTCTTCCGCATATGGATGCCAACGATGGTCAGCAACTGTGGGCAGATAACCTTGTCGTCATCGAAGTCCCACATAACGAACGCCCTGACCTCTTCCCACCGGGGGCAAACTACGCTTCACTAGAAGTCGCGCTCTGGGAACAAGGTCGCGCTTACGTCTTCCGTGATGGCATCATGCACCAAGGCTATTGGCGACGCGCTAACGATCAAAACGGCAGTGCCTTACAGTTGATCTTTGGGGATAATACACCCATCCTGCTCGAACCCGGAAGAACATGGGTTTCCGTTGTACGGGGTCTTGGCTCTAATGTGACGATCTTAGACGAAGCCACCGATATGGAAGCTCTCGCAACAGAGATTGCGCTCACGGCAAGCCCCACACCAATCGCAAATCTTGGCGATTAGATAACCCAATAGGTTTGGTTGTCATCCATAATTTGACAGCCAAACCACCCAAAGTTATAGTTATCCTCGATTACTTTACCCGTGTCGGAGCAGGTAGAGTAATATTTTTGACTTATTTCATTCAAGGATTTTACAATGACTAACAAAAGTGAAGTGTATAATTTAATTACAGAGGGGTATGGTGCTATTGGGCAGAATGTCACCGCCGCATTAGGGAAGATACTAGAAGACCTCGGATTAACAGAAATTCAGGGCTGGCAAAACCTATTAAATGCGACAGGCATTGCACCAGAACCGATCACTGTAGATCGCATCTTAGTACGCGGTGCATATAATAAACCATCACGCATTCAAGAAACACTTGATGGTTTAGTTGAGCAGGGTTATCTGACTGATGATTATGTTGCGACAGATAAAGCGCGCAGCCTCATTGATAATTTTCTCGCACAACAACGTGCTGAACTCGAAAAACTCAACCCATTACCAACTTCTGACATGGCACGCATTATTGAACTCTTCAGCAAGCTCACGGAATCAATCAAACAAATTACATTACCTACGCCAGCATTTGACGATGTTACTCGTCGGGGTATTCCAGATGATATGCACCCCATCGAGCAATATATCCGGCATGGCGCATACTATTTCGCGTTCCGTGACGATGCCCATCTCATGACATGGAAGCCCTATAACGTCAGTGGTCACGCATGGGAAATTCTCGCTTACATCTGGCGTGGAGATGCAAAATCCCCAGCAGATTTACCAGAAAATATCCGTACTTTCCGCGCTTTCACAGAAGAAGAAGATCAAGATGCGTTACAAGAGTTGATCAATCGTAATTGGATTAGCCCTAGTGATGTCGATGGTGAATATGCCGTTACAGAGCAAGGTAAACGCATTCGTGACAAATCCGAATCCGGTACAGATCATATATTTTATGGTGCTTGGGATAGCCTAAGCGATGACGAAATTGCAGAGCTTAATACCTTGCTCACTACTTTCCGTGATGAGCTACAAAAAACAATTCCACAGCCAGAAGGTGAATCCGCTTAATTTTTGCAAGTGTAATATGAGATTTCTCTCATTTTCAAATTACAGAACTGTAATTGACTAGTAATTCAAGTGTAATTTTTATAGTGCATAATTAATAATGTAGAAAAAGGCTTAATGTAATGTAACCGTGCGAGGCTTACGATATACATTCTCCTTAGACCTATCCTCCCCACGCTCAATGGGGAGGACTTTATTCTGCCCATGTCACAACTTAGGAGGAACCCACCCAATATTTACATTCATATTTATTACCTAAAATTTGATATTTGACTTTACCCTTGGGGCAAGGTTAATAATCTACGTATCGCAATAGATACAAAGGATTAAACCATGCTCAATAAAGATACTTATAATTTAACGCAAACTTTACAGGGTGCTATTTTTCAAGGTGCTTTCAATACCTACCAAGCATCATTAAGTGAAGACGCTAAAAATAACCAACCACCGCCCCATCCACTCATGCAAATTAGACGGGGATATGCGGAAAGTCCGGCATGGATGATGATTCAAGCTAAAGAATTTGATCCTGAGCCGCTAACAGTAGAAAAACTCGTGATACGAGCAACCTACTCCGCGCCAAGTCTCATTCAGGCGATTTTAGAGTTATTGGCGAGTGAGGGTTGGCTGGATAAACAAGGTAAGCACTACAGCCTGACAAATGAAGGGCATGACATACTGCAAAACATGACTAATCGTCGGCGCGCTATTTTGGCAGATTATGAACCTATAGCACAAAGCGATCTTGAGCGTATGGCAGGGTTATTACATCGGGTCATTGACGAAAGTTTTGTTTGTCAGGATTTACCAAGTCAGTGGTGTTTGACTTATTCAAGGCGACGCGCACCAGATGAAAACGCATCTGTACAAGAACATTTAATTCAATACTGTGGCGACATGAACGCATTGCGTGATGATGCTCATATGTCAGCCTTCTGGAAATACAATGTGATCGGCTATACATGGGAAGCATTCACCTATATTGCAAATGAACAAGCCCAAAATGCTGATGAATTATTAAAGAAAATTGGATATAGAGGATTCTCACGCCAAGAATGGCAAGACTCCCTTGAGCAATTGGTCACACGCGGATGGCTCGAATTAGATAATGGTATTTACAAAGCAACATCGCGTGGAATTGCAATCCGAGAAGATGTAGAACAACAAACTGACCAATACTTTTATGCACCATGGTCATGTTTATCAAACGGAGAAATCGAAGAATTACGTGAATTGATGACTCGTATTATTGAATCAACACAATAGACACCGCTCAAGCAATCACGTAATCTTAATCGGAGAGAGGTCATAACTAATGCAAACAATTGGACAGATTGAGAAAACGATAACATGGCGTATAGGTGTAGATGTGATATATGCTGTAAGTCATTATTATCGAACCCCGATGCGCGCTGTTATTAAGCACACGGGCATCAACAACAATTGGTTCACACTCTACCTAATACGGGGTACAGAGCCAGAAGTATTCACCCTCAATCGTTACCAACAATTGTATCCGCATATTGCAAAAGACCAACTCCAACAAAAACTAGACGACCTCACCGAACAGGATTTTCTATCAGTTGATCCGTTGGGGGGATATCGCTTAACAAAAACAGGGCGCAAGGCAATTGACCGTACCATGCAAATGGCTCATCGTGAAATGGGAAAAATCCGTGCGCTCCCCTACCAAGAGATGCAATATCTCGCTGACCTTCTGCATCGCATTGTTGTCACTTCAATTCAATTCGATCTACCCATTGAAAAACATATGATGAAAATCAGTCGGTGGACAGATGTCGGTGAATTCGCACCCATGACAACCCGCATCGAACAATATTTGACGGATTTAAAACGATATCGTCATGATGCAGAGGTCGCATCGTGGCAACATCACTGTATCGAAGGCGAAGTATGGGAAACCTTCACGATAATTTGTGAAGGAGAGGCACATACAACAAAAGATTTGGATGATCGCTTACAATCACACGGGCATGAGAGGACTACCCTTGCTCACGCCTTGCAAAGCCTCGAACAACGTGGATGGATAGTTAAAGATGATTCATCACATCATTATCACATTACCGAGTTGGGACATATTGTCTATGATGAGGCAACCCACATAGCAGACCAATATTTTTATGCGAGCTGGGCGTGCCTGAGCGAAAAAGAACTACAAGATTTACATTATTTGTTACTTCAATTGCACGACACTTTACAACAAGCCGCCGCATAATATCCGGTGACATTTTCTACGTATTCTCCTTATCTTGCACAGAGCCACGTCATGCGCGTGGTTCTGTGTTACACATCAATTATTGTTATTAGGGTCTCGAATTAGTTCTATTCGACCAAAATTACCATCTCGTTCACGATCTGTATAATAATTACCCTTCAATGAATTCTTATCTTGCAATTCTAATTTCACAGTACCTTCATGTGCACTCATTGTCTTTACATTATCAAAATTTGATACATTACGAAAATGATAAATCACTTTTGGGATACCTGTTTTCGACACAAAGAGACTTGTGCTTTCGCTGGTTGAATTAGAGGTGCTAGTTTCAAGCCTTATCTGAATTTCACTCCAAGTTTGGTGTATATGTACCTTAATTTCATAATAATTACGAAAATTATCATATGATGATTGAATTTGCCCATTCCAACACCCGTTAAGATCAGGGACATTAACTAATCCTAGAAAACGAAACATATTCCATCGCCATAAGTGTTTATTAAATGACCAAAACAAAATTCCCCACATACCAAATGGAGAAATTGAGCCAATAAATAAAGTAAGTAGTGTAGTGAAATTTAGACTTGCCAAAATCGTATTGACTATCCCTGCCAACACAAAACTAAGAAATGCTAACCCAACTATTACAGTGTACCTTTCACGCGAATTTATTGAATATGAGTGCATTGTTCATCTCCAAGAGTCATTAAGCACTATAAGTTGGTCAATCAATTCCTCTGCTTTGTCTATAGACCATTGATCGGGTAAATCTCCAAATAACTTGAGGTGTTTATTCTGAAAGTCGAAGCGACCTAATTCTGCTGAAGATAACCACTTCATCGTCTCATAATAAGTACCTGCTAAAGTTCGAGAAAATTTTTCATCTGGAACATTGAATAACAAAGACTCGATAAAATATGATGAAGCTACATTCTCATCAACAAAATTTCGTTCAATTAAACGCTTAAAAGCATTTTTGAACATCCTAATGGTAGATTTATATCTTTGGTTTGTATTGCGATGCTTATTAATGCCATTCTGCTTATGATCTTTGGGATAATTCACAATCCATCTTGACTCATTAGGATAAAAAAGTGTCATACCAGTTGTAAAATTGGTTTTATTATAAGGGTTATATGAATGATATTTTCGGTGTTGTTCACACACAACAACGTCTGCATTTAACCTTCCTGATTTTCCTTCAACTTTTAAGGTTTTTTTCCCCTCAGACACTGTATATGGATGATAATAACTACAGAGAGCATCAAGAACATCTAAACGAAAGTGTTCCCATAGATAAGTCGCAGAAACAGCATCAGCATCGTAAAGTTGTTTCTCATTTTCAGTCAAATCGTCAAGATTTCTATAAAAAGTGGTGGTGAGTTCGACAACTACATCTATATCACTATTGGCTCGGATGTTGGTAGTATTTGCATAGGAACCTTGTAGGTAAATATCAAACTTAACATCAGAAGGAAAATCATTATAAGACTTGATAGCTTTGTATATTGAATCATATGTATCTTTATAAGTTGAGCTTTGTATACCCTTTGCCCATGTCTTGAGTTGTTCTTCAGGAATCCCCATTTGTTTCCTCGTAGTGGAATATGCGTTACTGAACAATACAACATAAAAATATGAATCACATAAGATTTTAGCACTAATGTTCATAATTTTATTTGATAAATTATGGACTCAGGAAAAATATAGCCTCAGTTTTTCTAATACAACGCCTACGCTATATTAAGGACTCGTCATCTGGAATCTGATAGGCTATTGACTGTTGTCAAGTCATCTGGCACTCAGTATAATAGAACAGATGTACCAACCTCTAAAGGCATTTCCTAAAGTATATTTTCTCAGTTCACCAGAGAAGTGAGAGTCAGCTATGCAAGATAAAATTGTTGTTCGAGGTGCGCGTGAGCATAACCTCAAGGATATTGATGTCGAAATCCCCCGTAATCAACTTGTTGTGATTAGTGGTTTGTCCGGTTCGGGCAAGTCATCCTTAGCATTTGATACGATATTTGCGGAAGGTCAACGCCGTTATGTCGAAAGCCTGAGTGCTTATGCGCGTCAGTTTCTTGGTCAAATGGAAAAACCAGACGTTGACCAAATTGAAGGATTAAGTCCGGCGGTTTCGATTGACCAAAAAGGTGTCAGTCGTAACCCGCGCTCAACAGTCGGCACGGTAACCGAAGTGTATGATTACCTGCGCCTGCTCTATGCCCGAATTGGCGTTCCCCATTGTGTAACTTGCGGTGAGGAAGTCGTCGCACAGAGCGCACAACAAATTGTGGATGCGGTCAAAGCATTTGAACATGAAACACGAATTCAAATCCTCGCGCCGATCATCAAAGACAAAAAAGGTAATCACGAAAAAATCCTCAAAGAGATTCAGCAAGAGGGATTTGTGCGTGTGCGCGTCAACGGTGAAATCCGCATGTTGGATGAAGACATCACCCTAGATCGTTACAAAATACATAATATTGAAGTCTCGGTGGATCGTCTTGTTATCCGTCATTATGACGATCCCGACTCAGAAGAAGCTAAAAGCGCAGAATCACGCCTAACTGATTCCATCGAAACCGCCCTTGAACTTGGCGATGGACTTGTCGTTATCAACAAAGTCGATGTTGAAGACCCCGAACAAGCAGATGTTCTCTATAGTGAGCATCTATCTTGTGTACATGGTCACGGCAGTTTCCCAGAAATCGAACCGCGCATGTTCAGTTTTAATACCCCGCGTGGTGCTTGCCCTGACTGTCAGGGATTAGGTTTTCGTTTAGAGTTCGATCCTGATAGAGTCGTACCTGATCAAAAATTAAGCTTGTCAGAAGGCGCAATCGAAGCAAATGGCTGGAACATGGATGATGAAGGCTGGGCGGCGAGCGTTGTGCAAGCTGTCTGTGAAGAATATGGCGTACCCTTCAAAGAGCCATGGAACACACTCACCAACAAACAAAAAGAGGTCATCCTCTACGGCACAAAAGGCAAGAAAGTTACCGTCAATTATCAAAATCGTTACGGTGAGAAACGTGTCTATAAAACCGCCTATGAAGGCATTCTAAACAACCTTTCCCGCCGTCACCGCGAAACCAATTCAGATTATATGCGCGAACGTTTAGAGGGGTACATGACGCAAGTCCCCTGTAAAACGTGTAACGGCAATCGCCTGCGTCCAGAAGCCTTAGCTGTCACCGTTATTGATACACCTATCAACGAAATTACTATATTACCTGTTTCCCAATTATTAGATTGGGTACACAAATTAAATGGTGAAGCCAATCATAACAGCAATGGCAATCACAGTCTCATTTCTGAGCGTGACCAACAAATCTCTTATCAAGTCTTGAAGGAAATCGAAGCGCGGGTTCACTTCTTGAATGACGTTGGATTAGGCTATCTCTCCTTATCCCGTTCATCGGGTACATTAAGCGGTGGAGAAGCGCAACGTATCCGCCTCGCGACACAAATCGGTAGTCGCTTAACAGGGGTGTTATATGTGTTGGATGAACCGTCAATCGGTCTACATCAACGTGACAACGCCCGTTTGATTAGCACCTTAATCGGTTTGCGCGATCTCGGTAATACCGTATTAGTCGTTGAACACGATGAAGAGACCATGCGTAGTGCTGATCACTTAATTGACTTAGGTCCTGGTGCAGGCGAACACGGTGGACATATCGTGGCACAAGGTACACCTAAACAAGTCATGAGAAACAAGAAAAGCCCAACAGGTAATTATCTTTCAGGGCGATTCAGTATTGATACACCAGAAGAACGCCGTGAAGGCAGTGGCTTATCCATTTCAATTCAGGGCGCGCGGGAAAATAATCTCAAAAATATTGATGTGGAAATCCCACTCGGCAAACTCATCTGCGTCACAGGTGTAAGCGGTAGCGGTAAAAGTACACTCGTCGTCGATATTTTATACACACGTTTAGCGCAATTTCTCAATGGCAGTCGTAATCGTCCCGGTGAACACGATGAAATCATCGGCATTGAGCAAATCGACAAAATCATCAATATCGATCAAAGTCCAATTGGGCGTACACCACGCAGTAATCCCGGAACGTATACAAAGATGTTTGATGCAATCCGGTCATTATTCACCGAATTGCCAGAAAGTAAGATACGTGGCTACACTGCCGGACGTTTCAGCTTTAATGTTAAAGGTGGACGCTGTGAGAATTGTCAGGGACAAGGGCAAATCAAGATTGAGATGCAATTCTTACCCGACATTTATATCGACTGCGAAGTATGTGGAGGCACACGCTACAACCGAGAAACCTTGCAAGTCCACTATAAAGGTAAAAGCGTCGCTGAAGTTCTAGATATGACAGTCAGCGAAGGCTTAGAATTCTTCTCGAATATCCCGACTATCGTCAACAAATTGCAAACATTAGAAGCCGTTGGATTAGGCTATATCCGCATTGGGCAACCCGCAACGACCCTAAGCGGTGGCGAGGCGCAACGTGTCAAACTCAGTCGTGAATTGAGTAAACGTGCGACAGGACAAACCTTATATATTTTAGATGAGCCATCAACGGGTTTACATGCGTTCGATGTGAAACGCTTGATTGATGTCTTGCAACAATTAGTAGACAATGGCAATACAATTGTTGTGATTGAACACAATTTGGATATCATCAAAGTTGCCGATCACATTATTGATTTAGGTCCAGAAGGTGGTATCGGTGGTGGTGACGTGATTGCAACAGGAACACCAGAAGAAATCGCCCTTGTAGAAGGTAGCTATACAGGTAAATATCTACTCCCCTATCTACAACAGCCTGAAGCAACACCCTAAACAAAAACAAAAGACCGGGCAATTATGATCCGGTCTTTTTGATTAATGATTGATTAAAATTGGCACTCACTAAACTTTTGTTTCTCCGTGTGAGTCATATTCCAAAATCAGTTCACGCAGTAATCGCATATTGATGGGCTTAATAATCAGACCTTCACACCCAATATCTAATACACGTTGTTTGTCATTAGGAAAATCATGGGCAGTCATCAAAATAATAGGAATATAAACAACTGATAGCTCTGCACGAATACGCCTCGCGATGTCCCAACCACTCATACCACCGGGTAAGCGCAAATCCATTAGAACCAAAACCACATCATGATGCGCCAATAACTCAAGAGCATCATCGCCATTGGTAGCGACTAAAACATCATAACCTATCGTTTCCAAGAAACTCGTAAATAGTCGAATTTCAAGGTGATTATCTTCAACAACAAGGACCTTACTCAAGCGAAAACCCTCTAAAACTTAGGAACCTAAAGTGATTGTGCGACGATATACGTTTTATAAAAACAATCAAATTATTACAATATATATTTAGATACAAGTTTATACGCGAATTTTCAAAAACACAATTTTCACTAAACAACCTATCAGAAATTTAGGGTCGAGCACCATCTAAGATAATTTCTTGAGCCTCTTCTTCAGAGCGAGCGGTGCGTAATCGTACGCCAAAGGAACGATAAAACGGATCAGTGAGGACTATCAATGTTTTCAACAACACATCATCAGAGATAATGACAAAATACTTTAAATCATTTTGCAGGACTTTAATCAGTGAGCGTACAACAACTAATACACGAACCGGTGAAGGATCAGTCGTGCTGATATGAAATATCAACGCAATAGCATGGAGGGGTTGGCTATTATGCTCAATTAGCTTTTGCGTACGATCAAGCGTCGTATCTACATCTGCCTTTTCCCATTGCCCAATAAACTCATATCGGATGATGTTATGCGAAGCGTCTTCCCACCCTACCTTAATCCCCACCGGATTTCCCTTTGTACAACTATAAGTAAAACTATTTCATTATAGACGTTAACAACGTGGATTGCACGGTTTTAAGTAACTAATTAACCATTAAAGCTGTTCCGATACTGTTATGTCTTGCCAAAAACAGTTACATCAAGTTACACTTATCATACAAATTATCTAAATATAATAGATTAGAATTTAGATGATTTGCACAATTTCATAAAATTTTTACTTTACTGTGAGCATATTCGCAGTATACTGTTGACAACAAAAAATATATGTGTGTTTAAAACCGGATTTATCCGGCAAAGGAGCCTGTCCTCATGGCAGTAGCATTAAATACAAAAGCGATGAACTCAACAACGCCCAGTGCCTACGAAACAGCAATGGCGCAATATAATTTAGCAGTAAGTCATCTTGATGTAAGTGATGATCTTGCCGAATATATGCGCTATCCACGTCGCGAGTTTACAGTAAACTTCCCAGTCAAACGGGACGACGGCACGATGGAAATGTATACAGGTTATCGTGTTCACCACAACACCGTTCTCGGACCATCTAAAGGTGGACTTCGTTATAGTTTGCATGTAAATCTGGATGAAGTTCGCGCCCTTGCAATGTGGATGACATGGAAATGTAGTTTAATGAATCTTCCATATGGCGGTGCTAAAGGTGGGGTTGTGGTCGATCCCCGTAATTTAAGTCAAGGTGAATTAGAACGCCTAACCCGTCGGTATGCTTCTGAACTCGTTCCAATTATCAGCCCACAAAGCGACATCCCTGCACCAGATATGGGAACGAACTCACAAGTTATGGCATGGATAATGGATACATACAGCATGATCGCTGGTTATTCTGTCCCTGCAATCGTTACAGGTAAACCAATTGGCATCGGCGGTAGTGAAGGTCGTACAGTCGCTACTGGGCGAGGCGCAATCATCACCATGATGGAAGCCCTTAAGCGTTACGGATCTACTGATAAATCCGATACCAGACTCGTTATTCAAGGTTTCGGTAATGTGGGTGCCAATGCAGCCAGTTATGCTCACGAACTTGGTTTCAAAGTTGTCGCTGTTAGCGATATTTCAGGCGGTATCTATAATCCAAATGGATTAGATATCCCAGCCATTCGCGTTCATATCAATCAAGGCAATACACTTATTGATTTTCCTGATGTAGATATTGTTACTAATGAAGAATTACTTACATTAGATTGCAACGTATTAATCCCAGCCGCATTAGAGGGACAAATTACAGAGCGAAATGCTAATGACATTAAAGCCACCATCATTGTAGAAGCGGCTAATGGCCCAACAACACCTAAAGCTGATGAAATCCTTAATGATAAAGGTGTCATCTTAGTGCCTGACATTCTCGCCAATGCTGGTGGTGTGGTCGTTTCTTACTTTGAGTGGGTACAAGATATTCAATCCTTCTTCTGGGATGAGGCTGAAGTTTTCCGCCAATTAAAACGTGTCATGATTCGTGGTTATGATTACACAGTACAGACGGCAGAAGATCATAATGTCAGCTTACGCACCGCCGCCCAACTCGCCGCTATCAAACGTGTGGGTGAAGCAATTAAGACACGCGGGTTCTATCCGTAATTAGAATTTGTTACAATGGCGTGATAAATATCGCTTACGCCTTTTAAATAATCACTATAACCAACACCAAAGGGCTGAGATGTTGATTTCAGTCCTTTTTGTTTATGGTTAGCATCACTATATACCCTGTCACGCATTGTTACTCAAATTAAAAACTTGCTTTATGGAGCATCTACTCAAATGAATTTTATAGAACGCTTAATGACTATGGTCGGCATCGTTAATGACTCTGAATATGATAGCAAGTTAATCGAATTACGTGATGCGTTGGAAAACGGACGGCGTTATAAAAGGGTAGAAAAATACGATTTGGCAATGGAGTCCTTTAAAAAAGCCTATGCCCTGTCAGATGTCATGGATAACCAAAGCGTGAACACGGTTATTCTGCTTCATCAAGCTGATATCTTGACCAAACAAAGCAAATGGAGCGAAGCAGAATCCCTATTAACCACATTACGTGAGAAAGTCGCAATGGATGAACGTCAAGTTTCGCATGTCCTTAGTTCATTAGGAACGCTCGAACAAGAACAAGGTAATTGGGAACAAGCTAGAGATTATTATGAAGAAGCACGCGCTTTAGCCCAAACATCGGGCTCGAAAGGCGCAGAAGGTCGAGCGGCAGGACATCTAGCTGACACCTATATGCGAGATGGCAATGCGAGTTATAGTGTGCATTTACTGCGGGATGCTGTCTTAAAACTTGACGCAACCGGAGATATTGAACTCAATAATTATTTTGTGGGGCGTTTGGGTGAAGCACTAATCGCCACAGGGCAAGAACATGAGGGTCGCCAACTTTTAGGGCGTGCCTTACGCATCGCTGAGCACATGAAAAACTACCGTTATGAGCGTCTCTGGCGGATGTCTTTAGCACAGCAATCAATGGCAATCAACAATTACAAACAGGCAAAGCGTCAATTTTCGTTAGCCCTTGCCCATTTTGATGAAGCATCTGTAAGCAATGATTATATCGTCCTGTTATGCCACATCAGTAAAGCCTGTATCCGCCTAGGTGAATATGATGATGCGCTTGGACATGCACGTAAAGCTGTTGAAATTAGCAACAACAAAGACGAAAACAGCCGACAAGCATTGCAAGCACAAGGTACATTAGGAGTCGCATTACGTACACTCAGTCAGTTTGAAGAAGCACTCCCCTACTTACACAAGGCAATTGATCATTTTGATAGTGCATGGCAAATAACGGATGCTGATTACAATTTGGTCGATTTACTACGTAATTTAGCAACAGTACAAACAGAAACAAACAATGTTGAGTCTGCATTAAAAACTTACGAGCGTGCAAGAGAACTCGCAGAAAAAGATGAGAACAAAGTTGCGTTAGCAGGCACGTACCGTGATGTAGGTATCGTACATGCTCAAGCAGGGAGTTACAGCAAAGCCACACAAATCTGGTCTATCGCGCTACGTTTATTTGAAGAAGTCAGTGATCATGCGATGGTCGCCCATTTACACAGTGATATCGCCAATATCCGCCGTCAAAACGGTGAACTCAAATGGGCAATGAAAGATTACGAGCAAGCCTTGACCGTTCTCAACTCCATTGATGATATTGAAACACGCGGAATCGTGTTAGCCAATGCCGCAACCGCTTATGTCGATCAGGGTGACATACAAACCGCAGAAGCCTTCTTCCATGAAGCAATCAAAATCGCGGAGCAACTCAATGACCGCCATGCAATCACAACACGGCGCGGTAATTATGGTTGGTTTTTGATGACAACTGGGAGACCAGAAAAAGCATTAGAAACCATTATCCTTTCCCGTAATCAATGCAAAGAACTTGATATGCCTTTGCATTACGCTGTGCAAACTGACAACATCGGGCTAATTCATGCAGAAAAAGGGCAATACGAAAAAGCTGTTGAATATCATCGGGAAGCAATAGAACATCTTGAGACACTCAATGATCATACATGGGTTGCGACAAGCCGAGCCAATCTTGCCCATTCACTGGTGTCATTGGAGCAAATTGATGAAGCAGAAGCTTTATTTCAGCAGGCATTAGACTTCGCCAAAGATCAAGCAAACAAAGAAATTATGATTAATGCCTTACGTGGTTTAGCGAGAATCGCCATGAAGCGCGACAATCACGAACAAACAGCCCATAACATCACGTCCGCTCTTGAGTATGCACGGAAAATGGGCTTACGTCGTCCTCTCGCCGATTCGCTGATGGTCGCCAGTGAATATCACATGGCAACCAAGCAATCAAACAACGCACAATCAAACTGGGAAGAAGCACGTAAAATCTATGGGATACTCGGTCACGCCTCAGCAAAAGCCACACCGCTCTGGTTAACGAATGAATAATGGTCTAAATTCGCCCTCGCCATCAGCAAGTAAGCCATTACACTAGAGCTATTCTGACGATCAGCAAAGAGGTCATATGGCGACAATTTGGTGTATCACTGCCCCTTTATATAGTCATACCGATTGGGGTGGATTTCTTAAAACCGCGCAGGTCTTACAAGATCAAGGACATGAGGTCATTTGGATCAGTGAGCAATCACTAGAGAATGTGATAAAAAACACATCAATTCCATTTCAATCCATAGATAAAACCGGATGGCTTTGGCCCCCACCACCACAACCAGATGTATCCAAAATACCTCCACAAGAAGCAGTTCATTTACGCTATAAACGCGCATTGGACACATGGCTCAGTGAGGAACTTGTTGGGGAAGCGACGCAAGCAATCATTGATCTAGCTGAAAAGATTGGCAAACCAGACCTCATCCTGACCGACCCATTTTTGAGTGCTGTTGCACTTGCATCAGAAGCGATTGATGTCCCTATGATTGTCTGTGGGTGGCCCGCACAAGGCACATTAGACGATCAACTGCTATTCCCTGTTCAACGCAATCTCGGCACTGACAGCCAACAACGCATTCAGCGACTACTTGATCAATTTAACCTAGAAGGTACAAATTTTTCAAAGGGTGCAACGCCGTCTATCTTAAGTCCGCATTTGCATATTTGCTATTTCACCCGTGATTGGTACATAGCTGAAGCCGACACCTTATTACCACAAAATGCATTCGTCGGCGGATTACCAGAAACACCACAAGATGCCCCACCAACATGGCTAACCGATATACCCGAAGATACGCCAATCGCTCTCATCACACTTGGCACTGTGTTCACGGGTGATCTAGGTTTTTTCAGTTGGGCGGCACAAGCATCGGCAAAAGAAGGATTATTGCCCGTTGTTGTGATCGGGTGGAATCCAATTAGCCCTGAGGATAAAAGATCGCTCTTAAACGCCTTACCACGCGGAACTCGCTTACTGAATTGGGTGCCATTTGCCCATGTATTGCCACGAACACGCATTATGATTCATCATGGTGGCATGGGAACAACCCATTATGCTGTCGTCAATGGCATAGTACAAATTGCCGTCCCACATGCTGCCGATCAACGAGTGCAAGCACGCCGGATTGCACAGGCAAGAATCGGTCTAAA
>WURV02145415.1:0-18565 GCA_011762755.2 Epimenia babai
AGAAGACGACCCCCCCCCCACTTTGAATCTAGGTTTTTGGTGAAAAAAGGTCGTCTTGTAAGTGAGTATATACGGTATTTAATTGAAGTATATTTCATGCACGTCGGAGATGGTGGGTAGGCATAGTTTAACCTGTGATACATAATATGATATTAACCCCATGAACAAGTCAACTATTGTTTCAGTGTACATATACCGTGTACATCATGTGATATTAGTCTGGGATAACCATGGATTTGTTCCCATGTTGAAGGCTGACAGTATTTTACACATCCGATTAAACGATCTTAGCTAGATGTCTTTAATTAGAAATTTATATCTTACAGATCTGAATAATCTCAATTCTTTTAAAAACTGTAGTGTTA
Organism: Epimenia babai; assembly: GCA_011762755.2. Taxonomy (NCBI): domain Eukaryota; kingdom Metazoa; phylum Mollusca; class Solenogastres; order Cavibelonia; family Epimeniidae; genus Epimenia; species Epimenia babai. Next base: position 366 of record WURV02145415.1, read on the forward strand.
CATCAGTCAGTGTTTGTTTAAGAAAATTTTGTAATTCATAGCATGACCTTTAGAGTTTTAAAGGGGTGTCACTCCTAACTTTGTTTATATTTATAGGTTGTTAGTGAAAACCAATCAGAATCTTATGATTTTTCTGTATTTTCAGCTCATCTGAGCTTATCCTTGGTGAGCTTTTCTCATCAGAGTTTGTCCATCGTCCGTCTGTCCGATGTTAACATTTTCAAAATCTTCTAAAGAACTGCTTATCGCAGAGGTCTGCCACTTGGCAGATATTGTCCTTGGTAAAGGTCTCCTCTAGATTTGTTCATGGTATCGTCATCGAAGCTAGTGGAGGTAACTCCTGTTTGTATTTTTATCAAAATATTTTCTCAAGAACAGCTTATTGAAGCGGTCTGCTCCTTAGGGTGGTCTCTTCTAGTTTGTTCATGGAATCTTTTCGTCATCGCAGCAAAGGGAGGTAACTTATGTCGATATTCTATTTTTTCTTAAATTTTATTCTCAACAACCGCTTATTGCAGAGGTATGCTATTTGGCAAAATTTCGCCTCTTGTTTCTGATGTCAGGCAGTTTCCTTGTTGTCTCCCCATTCTAATATCAAGATGGGCCCTCTAGCCTCTTGTTTTTTTCAGGTGAGCGTCTTGAGGCCTCTTTGGCCTCTTGTTCTGTTACTATTAATGAGGACCACTGCAGAAAATCGTCCCAGATAATACAGGCTATTCCTTTGGTAAACCTCTCGAGAACTAGCATTTCTTTTCGGTTATCCCGCGTAATGTGGCTTACTCATCATTGTTTCTCTAGCGCTGCTTTATTAATATTAGTAAATGTCAGCTGTACTTTTGACATTGCCTCGTTATATCGTCATAAGACCCACTTCAATACAAATCACTAGTCGAGCTCTGAAATCTTCAACATTGCAGACTAGAGAAAAATTCTTGCGAATTTGAATCCCAGTTGAACAGCCACAGTTTCAATCATCATGTGATTGGCCCTGGTAATTCATCTAGTTCACCGTGCGAGTTTAGACAGTTTATTACTGACTAATGAACTTTGACCCCAAGATACCGATGGTTTATCTACAATTGGACAATGTTATCAACCCTATCAACGGAAATACAAAACTACTTATAAAAATACTAAAATATCTCAATGAACTTTGCCCCCAAGATACGGATGGTTTATCTACAATTGGACAATGTTATCAACCCTATCAACGGAAATACAGAACTACTTATAAAAATACTAAAATATCTCAATGAACTTTGACCCCAAGATACGGATGGTTTATCTACAATTGGACGATGTTTTCAACCCTTGCAACGGAAATACAGAACTACTTAAAAAATACCAAAATATCTCATAGGTTCCTCGAAAATTATTTTTTCGTTCCCTGTACTTTAATAAGTAATATAAATGGAACGGATATACCTTATGCCACCAGCGCAGCCTCTAATATGGGAATAAAGATGGCGTCTTTAGGGCTAAGTGTATTTATAAAATTATGCATTGTATTAAAACTATCAGGTTGTAATATACTCGCTGTATATAGAATATCGTGTGTTTTATAATGCGTGTCATATAATGTTGTTGGATTTTGCTTCTGGCTTGCCGTTGTGTGATTTCGTATGGATATCATGGATATATTGTGTATAATTTTTATTTATTACCATATGCATGGAAGTAAAATTGTGTGGTTAAAATTATTTGTCTTTAGTAGCATACTATCTAAAAACTATCTAAAATTTTGAACATCTTTCTTCATTCTCTAATACCTGAGCATTTTATATACACAAACTCACATTGTCCAATGTGACAAGTCAAAAAAAGGAATTTTCAACAGATGGCTGTTTATAAAGTATATATAGAATAATGAGCATATTCATGACAAATTTTCACATCGAGCAATTTTCACAAATTAATAATTACTAGTGAACCATCAATTTACTGCTCGTACCACATGGTTTTTATATAAGTAACTGAATTTTAATGCTGTACACCAGTGTACCACATAATTTATATGTGACTAAACATTCACGCTATACACTAGTTTACAGCATAATTCATATATATATGGTGTACTGCGCAAAATATATATATGGGAATGTGTTAGGGACACTGGTTTCTTGTGGCGCTACCTCTCCGTTATATGTGTCATTGACAACAACATGAATGGGCGAAGGTCAGTTGTCTGCCCAGAATAATTGGTGTGTAATACGGTGATGTCTTCACCATAGTAATCAGACTAACCATTTTCAGTGATTTATTGCTGCTATCTACGTAAGGGGCTAGTAACACACAGATAACGAGTTAATACACACACATTCATTCATCACATACAGTGTGTACTCTGTATAGTATTACAGTGCATGCTCTGTACAGTATCACAGTGCGTGTTCTGTATAGTATTACAGTGCGTGCTCTGTACAGTACCACAGTGTGTGCTCTGTACAGTACCACAGTGCGTGCTCTGTACAGTACCACAGTGCGTGTTCTGTACAGTACCACAGTGCGTGCTCTGTACAGTACCACAGTGCGTGCTCTGTACAGTACCACAGTGCGTGCTCTGTACAGTACCACAGTGCGTGTTCTGTACAGTATCACAGTGCGTGCTCTGTACAATACCACAGTGCGTGTTCTGTACGGTATCACAGGGTGTACTCTATACAGTATTACAGTGTGGACACTGTTCTATATGGCAATGTCTCAGCTGTTACCAATGCCACCAATGTGACTCCCGGGGAGTTGACTTGTGTCAGTAACTTTGTTACCAACCACCCTAAAACTTACAAACTTAGTATTTCCCGGAATTTCTCACACTTGTAATATTCGTGAAAATAACGTCCTGTGAAAATTTGTTGATATCCTTACGATATGTATGCGATTATTTATTATGCCGTTTGTGTACGTACATGTAGTGACTTTTAATATTGTTTTTGTGATAATTTATATCATTCCTACCAAGTTGATACATCGTTTGACAATTATTTAGATATTTATAACCGTACCAGAACAAATGATTTCATATTCCCACAGAACTGGAGTGCCTATAAATCAGAATAATGAAACTAACATTTCGTAGTGGAACACCTTTTGATACCATGTAAAACAGGATTGCATTGACCAATATATATATATATGTCGCCCAGGTGTTAGAATAGAGATAGTTTTAATAGATGGGAGTAATTTGGAGATTGTCAAATAGGTATTATTGAAGAGTCGTTACGCGCTTGTTGATTTGTACCCTGGTTGTATCTTCAACAGCTCATCTAAAGGCACTTGTGACATTTATATCTAGTGTTTTAAAGCCACTTGTGCAGCTTGCCAAAGGCGGGTTACATGTAATTGGGGGAGGCAGCTCTATTACTGATGCCTACAAGCCCCTCACAAATTCACTTTCATAGTGCGTATTAATTCGCGTACTAACTTACGGCGATATTGACCAGAGCAGCCAGGATGAAATACTTTGTTTATGGAAATGGTGACTATCGGAGCCAGGATGAAGTACTTCATTTATTGCAGTGACAACCATAGGAGCCAGAATGTTGTACCTTGTTTGTGGAAATGTTGACCATAGGAGTCAGGATGAAGAAATACTTCATTTATTGCAGTGACAACCATAGGAGCCAGAATGATGTACCTTGTTTGTGGTAATGTTGACCATAGGATCCAGGATGACGTACCTTGTTTATGGAAATGTTGACCATAGGAGCCATGATAAATACTTTGTTGATGGCAATGTCGACCACAGGACCCAGACTGCAGTACCTTGTGGCAAGGTCAATAACCCTATCAACCTTAGCTACGCCATTCACGATAATCAACATACAATGAATTAGCACTCATTTGCGGTGTACGACTTAGAAGTATTAAATATGTAAGAGCCTATGATGACTTACACTGTATTACTTACAATTAGTACATACATAAAGTCACTCCCACCAATTGAGCACTGTGCCAAAATTCTATCAAAATACATAAACATCGCAGTATTCTGGTTTATAGGCACATTATACAGAACTATTATTCCATTCGTGTCACAACTACTACTTACAATTACATAGATATATGTTGAATCATAAATAGCCATCGCTTCATACAATTTTTGTGTATCTAAAATAAAATTATTGATGGTATGTCAGTAAGGCGACTTGCGCATAATTTCATACGCATGTCCTTATGTATGCGTGCGTGGAGGTGCGCGTGTGTGTGAGCGCACATGCATGTGTGTGTATGTGTGCGCGTGTGTGCGCGTGATTCCTGAGCCATTGTCACAATTGATACGATGTATATACGTTTATGCAACATGTACAATATGTGGCTAATCTGAAGCGGTCACTGGACTTCAAATCTCCGGATCTCCATCTGCGGCGGTATCGTGTAACAGAAGAATAATGCCGTCCCTACTGCGAGGGATGGATAGATAGACCAACACAGTCAGAAAATATCCATTCCCTCTCATTCTTTTGGTCATTAGTACACTAAATTTATCGTTTATTGGAGAGAAATGCACAGTGAATAAAAAACATATACCTCTGATGGGACTCGAACCCATGATCCGCAGTTAACCGGTGCGTGCGCTCACCCGGAGGTCGTGGGTGCGAGTCCCATCAGAAGTATAGGTTTTTTTTCTGTGCATTTCTCCCCATTAACATTATGTACATAGTTTGACAGAATTTCCATTCAGTTGCTGGGATATTCAGGTTAGTGATGAATATTAAGTTACGGGTGTCTGATCTCTAAAAGGAAAAAACAAATTCGCTCTCTACACGCAGCATACCGATAAAGCACAATACACACTGATGCACTAAAAATGCTACCCCCCCGCCCCCCACCCCTTCTGCGAGATATATTTCCGCCGTTATAATTGTTTCACGGCGTATCGACGAAGCTGCTGGAAGTAATGCAAGAATTTGATGGCACTGACGCTTGAAGATGCTTAAAATTGGTATGTTTATATTGACTGGAATGTGTATTAAGTTAGTGTAGTTAAATGTGTAGTGCAGGTAGTAATTAAATTTAACATGTGCTCACCTGCAGTTACTACGTTCGCTACATTAAAAGTTTAATGTGTAGTGCGGGTAGTAATTAATTAAATTTAACATGTGCTCACCTGCAGTTACTGCGTTGTGTAGTGCAGGTAGTAATTAATTAAATTAAACATGTGCTCACCTGCAGTTACTGCGTTCGCTACATTAAAAGTTGAATGTGTAGTGCAGGTAGTAACTGATTAAATTAACATGCGGCTCACCTGCAGTTGCTACATTCGCTACATTGGAGGCTAATTAGCTACTCATAGATTATCAGTAAAAATGGGCTTGCATTTCTATCGATAATAATTGCTGATAGTAACCGGTCTATCGTAGCAACCCTAACAATTCTTTCATGTTTAGACGCGTAGTGCTAATGGCGTATGGTCCACGGTTCTACGTTATTGTCTTCAGTGTGCTCGTGTTGTGGAATATTTTACCATGCTAGTGCACGCGTCACCTCCACACCGGGTTGGCCAATACGATGTCCTCTATCTGTTTCGTGGCGTCTCGCGTCGTGTCTCTGAGTGCTAGACCGAGCACGATTGTTTTGTCCGTGTCGATGCGCGACGCCAAGCTGCGGGCGATCACGTGGTGCAGCGGCTGCAACCGCGAAATGCGATCGCATCGGTACAATTGGCAAAATACATACAAATACAAACTTAGAAGATTAGTCGCGTAATTATGTATCAAGATAGGTTACTAGTATTAATAATGATTCACCCGGGCACCGGTAAACATTAACGTAGTAACTAGTGCAAGTGTTGATGAATACCAGCACAATCGGTGTTGAATGTTTGTTAATACAACCAACTGTCCTGTTGACACACTTCTTGATGTAGTTAGATTTACACATACATTTTTTCCCCACCAATTTCGTACAATGAGTTAGCAATAGGCTGACTACCAAGGTAATCTTTGTGTAGGGCATTCCTGGCCCCTTACAATGCCAGCCTATGTGGTTAAAACGACAAAGTGATTACTCTAATTTATACGAGGTGGGGGAAGAACACCAACTAGTAAAAACCCAATTAGGCCAGGCCGACAGCTGATTTTCGTCCAGTGGCACCACTGGTTTCAAACGCATACAGAAAGCTTACATATGTCACATAATACGTTAATGCGCGACAGATGATGCTAAAATGAGATGACGAGATAGAGGAGAGGTAGGTGCCAGAGAGACCATACACGGAGCATCAGAAGAAAAAAGCCCTTACATAACCATACTGTAACAGCTACCCACAATCCTGCACAGAGCGAGTTTGAGTTTAAGGCGCTTTTTATCTGAAAAACACCGTAGGTAGTAAACCGGCTAGAGCAAGAGTCTATCCAGGGTCTTCCGGATCCAAATCCAACAATCTAACCACCCCTGTCAGTGTAGTTACAACATCGGGTAACCGAAAGTATGCACGCATCCTAAGATGTCTGATTAAATACCACAGCATTTACCACATCCTGTCCGAGCAGCATCTTGGTAGTGTAGGTAACCGCGTGGTTCTGGTAGTTCTGGTCCAACGCGACATCCCGTCTCACTTCAATCTGTGAGTAATGTTCTTATTTTCTATTACCCACCAAAGTGAGTATCGATATCCAATGACGAGATAATTGCTTAGTGTTACAGAACACATGATAAAGGGAAGAAATCGTTCATAATGTAATCCAAAGGGAAAAAATGTTTAAAAAATTCCCTACACCAAATGTGTCTTTAGATCAATTATGAGGCAACACGATAACTCAATTGATACTAGCAAAGCATTGACCTTTGTACATAAGTGTTGTTTTGTGTGTAAAAGAAAATATGTCACTGTGCTGGAATTCACTCTGTTATATGATTCAATGAAGGTATCTTACATGACGTACCAAAGAGCCGATTTTTTCATACTGAGAGATGATGATGAAGAGTCGATCGGAAAAATTTTGACAAACAATATCAGTGGTGTGTCCACAAATTTCTTGGCGAATCTGAGGATGGTATATAATGTAATTGTAAGATGCAGTGTTTACTTAATGAGGATAGTCAAATTTTAGTTTAAGAGTTTTAACTCTGACCGGGGCCAATTTGAGTACGGTCGGGCAGGCAAACAGGGACAGCGATAACTCAACTAGTCACATTACGCCAGCCGATGTCCCGCCACGACACCAGCAGACACGCTAACCCTAATCCTAGCCTGGATCGAACTAGTTCACTGAGCCACTTGCATACTTCAATAATTTACTATTTTTATTTATTGACATTTATTGAATATCTAAATGGCGATTATCTGTTAATCAAATACTGTCTGATAAGGAAGAGACTGGGTCAAGTAAAAATAACGGCACGATAAGCATCAATCTAATAAATTAATATTGCACATCACACCAATTTGTCTTTGATGCCACTATCTTTTTTGTTAGTCATGGCGGCTGACATCTTTAAAAACTATTTGTCCAATGGAATCAACATGAGAAAACATAATATGTGAATTGTTGACATTCTTAATCTTATTTTTACTACGTAACTAATTATATTTTCATGGTCACTTCTTTTAAACAATGAGTTTAAGACAGAACGGTGATTGTAGAAACTTTCTTGAACTTTGTTGAAATGTTTCTGTATAGGCTAATGCGACAGCATGGTTGAAGTAGCGTTGTGAATCGTGGTGTCATCAATGCTACTTAGGTATATAAAACGAATCTTGTAAATCAACACGTCATAATAAAAAAGTTACCATGTCTCACTGTATTTTTTTCAGCTCCCTTTCTGTTTTGTAATATATAAATAATTTTGTTTGTACTTGTACTACTAGTCACGGCTATACGTGCCATCTTGTAGTTTAGTTACCATAGTTGCGAACAGGCTGTGTGTTTGATTTCATGTGTATGATGATAGTATTAGAAAGCAAGGAATACGATATATAGATAAAAAATGAATAAATAAATATATAAATAAAAAATATAATATACCCAATGACAGCTTTTGATGGCTTTCGGTAGATCGATAACGTGGGGCCGACCAACAACAAGCAGCCGCCAGCCAGCAGCAGCTTATGGCTCCGTTTTCCGATGATCGAGTTGTAGTTACTGTCATTTCACTGTTAATTTTTGTAATCTGCTCATACAGTACGTATAGTTATACCTCTCACACGTAACAGTCATGAGTGCGAGTATAAACAAAATACCGGTGGGCGTGTATACCTATAGTAGCGCTTGATTCTAATTCATATAAATACTTATTCATAAGCAGTTTGTTAATACTAGTAATACGAATACTACCTACGTCAGATGAAATAACAATACTGTTATCATTATTACCGTTTTCAATTTTTTAGTAATAGTAATTGAATGGTTTGTTTTAAATTATCAACAGCGAAATCTTAATGCACTTACAGATTGTCCAAGTAACGTGGTTATTATCACTATCAGTATTTGCAGTGATCGTTTTCATAATCTTTGATCCACATATAATTTATGTAACATGTAATTGTCGCTTACTGTCTGGCCACAGCTGATATTTTAGAATCCAGTGTGAGTGTAGTTGAACACTAACCAAATCAGACACACACCAATTTGGCCACAACCAGCGTTACGTCCGACACATGAGTCAGTTAAACCAACCCGCCTGCAACTCAACTATGATAGTATCAGACATCTAATTTGGACATGTTTTTCGAGTAACTATCAGGCCTACATTAACTATGAACTAAGTCCAGTTCGCAACGACATAAACATTTGTTGACAATATTCATAATGACTGATCTGAGTTGGTTGGTGTCCCAGTTGGTTTGTGTTTGACTTAACTGCGAATCGATATTTTAATTATATACCACCCACAATTCTCTTTTTAACACAGGAAGCTGTATTTCCAGTTTTGTACCATATAACTCGACGTTTAAAAATCTTGTAGCTATGGCAATATTGTATCGATTTTCCTGAAATATTTTTCCAGACAATATTGCACAAGAAATTGGTAAATAATATCAGTGCTCATTTATGACCTAAAATATCAGTTGACGCTGTTGTTACCTATAGATTATAGATTTTTTATATTCACAACAACACTGTTTATGACATTATTCGATATGTGGGTTGCGATATGAGTCATATACAAACAAATAGTAAATATTAACACATTATTGACTGAGATACGGATTCACACAAGCTTTCGTATTCACATCTACTGCTGAGAATATTTTGTAATAGAATGTATTATATTTTTTTCACTGTATTAAAAGGTAAATTACGAGGTTTTACTGCTATTTCATTAATTTTACTAATTTTATTATTCATTATGCAACTCAGAAATTTTTACAATAACCAATTCCAATACAAATGTTTCATTCAATTCCATCATGAAATTATTGCATTTCTGTAGTGAAGTGTATGGGGAAAAATCTTGTGTTTGTATACTTGTTCATCGTTGTCTGTTACTCGGTCCACTGCTATATTTTGATTGGTTTTTATTAGATCGGAGTAATGAATACGCGATACAGTGAACGTTATTAAGTTCCTTAATTTGCATCCATAATACGATATAGCTAACATGGCAACAGATATCTGCGTGTTTCGTCGCGATCCTGTTGATACTGAGGATCACTCAAATATTGACATCCACGTCGTAGACCGCGAGTAGAAAATGTTTTATCGCGGGAACGAGAGACCGTTAAATTACGAGAGTATCATTAACCTTTCGCACGCGTGTGTCGAACGACAGAAACGACGTAGGCAAACAAATTAGCTCGCGGTAACTATGGCGACATATTCAGCGAGTCGGGATTCCGTGGACCTTGCCATAGATCCACTCGTTACTTGTAAACTATGTCTCTCAGAGTATTCCTTGCCAGACATGTACGAACTAAAAGACTGCCAGTGTGTTTATTGTGTCGAGGTGGGTAATTCGTTTTATTTGAGCACGTTAAACTATGGCATCAATGTCCACGTACGCACACAAATTTGCAAACTTCCACCAGAAATAAAAGTGACTGTTGAATATGGAATTATTTCTGATTTCAGTTTTTATTCTCATATTTGATACGTAAAAAGGTTTTCATTTATGTGAACTATGTGGTGATTCATAAGTAATCTACTGTTATTACTGCCATTCCTGTTACTGCCATTTCTACCATTATTACAGTTGTTCCTGCTAGGACTGTAGGTATTCTATGCTATGTTAATTTTTAATGTGTATTCTTTATTGATGTAAAGTGTGTTAGACATCGTTGCTAATAGTGCACTTTCAATCAAATATATTTCATTTCATTTCATATTCTATGTCATGAAACTGCTCACAAACGAAATTGGTTCACAAAATGTGGGACAGGCATGAGAATTTGCCTCCATAATGGAATTGTGCGAAATGGTGCCTTTTGGACTTGAAGAGCAATATCTATTTTCTGTTGCATTTTAAAATAAATTTTTATTTTTTATATTATTTATACCATGCCCGTTTCTGAACAGAATAATTTTTTCTCAACTATTTGCGTGTAAACGGAAATTTATTTTATCAACTACCTACGTTGAAATATCGTAAAACTGATGTAAAGTCAGCTTTGTGTGATATTTACGCGCAGTTATTCAAGGAATATCATGTTATTGTCACATTTTTGTGGAGGTCTATATTTAATTTTTTGTTCCATTTATTTTATGGGCGAAACTCCAAGTTTCCAGACAAGATAAAAAATTTCGGGCGAATCTAGGCAAAATTCTCAAAACCTGCTCATACAACGCGTTGAGTTATTAACATGTTTTTCTTTGATTCGTATATCTTTTCGACGCAAGCCAATCTTTATTGCTAAATATTTTATAGTATTAAATCAGAATTACATAACTTCGATTATCTTTTATCATAATTCATGTGTCAGCACAAACCCACCCTATTTTTCGATCAATGCCTCATACACTCGTAGTATGCCATTATCTCATCCAGATATATCTATATTGTCTCTTATGTCGGTATACATGCGTTGTTGTTACATTACCCAGTCATACCTGTTTAGTGTTTACTAACCTCGGGCTATTACCACATTCACCATTACAGTATAACGGACCCATACATTTCGCTAAATCATTCTTCACTACCATGACATATGACTGTAAATTCGTAAAAAATATATAAGGCATGTCCTACGCTTGCGCGGCTTGGTAAGTAAATGATGGTTTGTGAGGATTCACAGGGGATGGCCGGTCCATAACAGGCTCCGCTAAGCCACTCGCTCGCTGTCTATCATTCATTAGTAATGTTATCTATCTGAGTTTATTCTTGCACCGTATTTCTAGATGGATTTTTAATAAAAATCCACATTTTTAGAGTGATTCAACAATACTATTGTTGATCATGTCAAATTCTCAATTAATTGTAATCTAATAACCAATAAACGAAATATTCCACTTCTTTAACCAGTTTGATCGCGCGGTTTTCAAATTGATTTTTTGCATTGATGTGCTACGGATTAGATATATCGCAGTGGCGTGCAATTGGAATTAGTCATTTGTCAGGTATGCCATGGAATATAAATGATTCGACTGCCTATTATATTCAATGACTCATTATAATCACAGCTGAAGTCACTTAGAAATTCAAGTGACGCTCAAAAGTTAATATTATCAGAGAGTCGAGTGGTAAAAGTATGAGACTCATAACTCCAAAGGTTGCGGGTTTGATACCTACTTCCGATTGGCTATTCTGTGATAGTCCTCACCTTATCATCTTCAGTTGCTCAAGTGGACCCAGCCCTAAAATGGCTAGACGCTTGATATTGTCTTTCAGGGGAGATATAGAATTGTCAAATATATTTTATCTGCATTGAATAGCAATCATAAAGATTCATTGTAACACACATCTTAAAAAACCTTCATTGTCCGATACTTGCAGTCATAGCGATCGTTAAAGCTTACTTAAAGATTTGCATTTAATATTGTTAAAGATCGCTGTGCTTGCAGTGTATAAAAGTATGAATATATATACTCTATCGCCATTTAATCAATTTGAGTAGTTTAAGTCATGTTGGGTCTACAAGGAAAAAACTATTACTAGTAAAACCCAATGACACCATTTTGTCATTTAGGGGACAGAATACATTGGGGAAGGTACAGCATAAAACATATTTGGGTTATGTAAAGTGTTTTGAGCGAATGGTTTGAATGTGTTTTGAATGTATGGATTCAATAATCTTTGCAAAATAATCGCTCTTTGTCTCAATAATTAATGTATCAGTATGAATGGGAAGATAACCATGTCAGTGGTAACATGATCGTCTCAAACAAAGGTCATATAGTGGTGAAAAATCACACGGAAAAAGTTACGAAATCTTACAATTCCGTCGTCCTGTATTGAAGATAGAATAGATGGCTTGTTTTTTGTTGGTTATAGTGAATCATATGATGACCGGTAGGTCAGGTTAAGATGTCAAATGTTCAGAGAGGAAAGTTCGAATGTTTTGAGTGTTTTAATCCAATAATCATCTTGCACCGGGTATATATTAGTCTGGTTGATGATGATATTAGTTGAAAGGGCAGCCATGTTTGTTATATTATGATTTCTGAGCGCTGTAGAGTGCCTAGGGTCTGTTGTGGTTATGATACCGTACAGCACCTGTAGTCTCCGTGTGATTGTTCAAACGTCTGCCTCACCTGCTCGTATTGATTAATCTGTTACGTAACATAGAGTGTTTCACGCACTCGCTACAGGTGTGAAGTACCGTTGAGTTCTGCTGATCGATAATTGTTCACAGAAGACATTTCTGTGTAAGCGTCAAGGGCAGGTAAAGCAGTAGCTGGATGGTCGAACCTGAGTGGAGAAAGATCTTTGTTCGAGTTTATTTATTAGTTTTTGCATTACCTGTGGTATCTTCATGCATAAATGCCTTTAACACTGTCCGTTCTTCGATCTCTGGGTACTTCCATCTTGCTGTGTGAATCACAGAGGTTTAGTCCTTCTATCCAGCTATGTTTTGGGTATTAAGGTCACGGTCTTTCATGGTGCGTGTCTCTCCCCAATCTCACCTTCTCACTATACTCTTTTCAATTCATCTTCGAATGTAGCTCAGTGTAATATATGGCTAGGCAGTAGGTTTGCATCCAGAACCAGCGGTATGTATGGCTGCAGGTCAACTGTGTGTCTCGACTCAGTGGTTTCTCCATCATATCAGTTGGAGACGCTTATATCAGCGTCACAACCTGGTCTAGCTTTATTAACTGCCAAAAATAGCCTTGACGGTGTGGCGAGCTAACTCTAGCTAATACAAACATCGAACATGCAGGTGCGTCGTGATTGTTATCCCATGTACAGGGGTTGATACGTTTATTAGTTTATTGAGACACCGTGTTTGTGTCATCGCTGATGTCACTAACGTCACTATTTGTTCTTGTGTCATGCATCACTGAAATCGCCGATGTCAGTAATCGTGCTTGTGTTGTGCATGACTGAAATCACTGATGTCAGTAATCGTGCTTGTGTTGTGCATGACTGAATTCGCCGATGTCAGTAATCATGCCTGTGTCATGCGTCACTGATGTCAGTAATCATGCCTGTGTCATGCGTCACTGATGTCAGTAATCATGCCTGTGTCATGCGTCACTGATGTTAGTAATCATGCCTGTGTCATGCGTCACTGATGTCAGTAATCGTGCTTATGTCATGCGTCACTGATGTCAGTAATCGTGCCTGTGTCATGCGTCACTGATGTCAGTAATCGTGCCTGTGTCATGCGTCACTGATGTCAGTAATCGTGCTTATGTCATGCGTCACTGATGTCAGTAATCGTGCTTATGTCATGCATCACTGACATCACCAATGTCAGCAATCGTGCTTTTGTCATGCATCACTGATGTCAGTAATTGTGCTAGTGTCATGCACCACTGACATCACTGATGTCAGTAATCGTTCTTGTTCATGCATCATTGACAGCACTAATATCACTAATCTTGCTTGTGTCGCGCATCGCTGGTATCACTAACGTCACTAATCGAGGAGTCTTTTGTTCCACGCAGTGCGTCAAACAATATCTGACGGTGATGATAACAGAAGGCAGCGTCATGTCGCTCACCTGCCCCGACGCCCACTGCAGAAAACGAGGCAAACTACTGGCATCAGAGGTATAGGTGCTGCCGTTGTCTTTAAATCTATAAAACTCATTCTGGTCACCACATGAATCAGTTGGGCCACGCCTTTATGGTTCACTGCGAATAAAATGTCATATATCACAAACTTACGATCATATCATAAGTGTGATTGACTTTGAGCAACGTTAATTAATGTGATGGTAATTAGGATAGCCAATGTGGTTCTATAAATAGCTGGAGAGAAATGCACAGGAAAAAACCTTTATAGGGGTAAACCTTTATAGGGTGTCAAGGTTTTTTACTGTGCATTTCTCTCCAGCTATTTATAGAACCACATTGGCTATCCTAATTACCATCACATATATTTGGGAACACCGCAAAAATTAGCCAATCAATTTATAGTCCATCATCATGCTTGTTAAAGATATCTGTGTATATCGCTGGCTATGATACACTGACTTTAAACATCAGTGGTTCTAAAAAAACGGTGTTAAATACGTAAAATGCTCTGGAATAATCTCGTCCCTGTACCTCAGTTGGTAGAACATTAATTAAGGAGCACTAAAAGTTAAAACCTTTCTCTTATTGAAAAAAAGCATGTGTTCATAGAAACTAACTTAGGGGGAAATTTCTTTTTGTTTTCATCGGGTGTTTTCTTACCACGGGCTCACCATGCCTGACAACGAATTTTTGATGGCATTAATTTCTACGGATGCTAAAAGTTGTTCCCCTGCATTGCTAGCGGAAGTTTCAGGTGTACCACCCACTTGCCTGGCAACACAATCAAGTGATGAATGAGCACATACATACAGCGAGAGACGAGAGGTGAACTGAAACTCACAGTGGTCTTGAGAATTTTCACATGATTGATCGTTAGTCAGTGAGATTTCGTGGGTCTGTTCGCCATCAGATGTAGCTGTTGGTTTTAAAAATATAACTCTCAACAGGTGGCCTCAGCTGGTGGCCCGGGCGCAACAGGTGGCATATGGATTATGGCCCACTGGCCAAAACCAATCAGAATCAGACAGGGTGTTAAACGGAGCATTATAGAGATCAAGATAAAGTCTATACAACCCATGGCTTACACTGTAAATTACAACGTTTATAGGCCGCAAGTATCGGCCAATAAAGGCTCTCAGATGGGTTTACAATGAAATGTGTTTTTGGCAGCTA
Organism: Epimenia babai; assembly: GCA_011762755.2. Taxonomy (NCBI): domain Eukaryota; kingdom Metazoa; phylum Mollusca; class Solenogastres; order Cavibelonia; family Epimeniidae; genus Epimenia; species Epimenia babai. The sequence continues at coordinate 15,599 of WURV02145415.1, forward strand.
TTCAGCACATATACAATACCTTCGATATTCGCATATCACCCCGCCAACGATAATATTGAGCATCTACCTATTTTGGAGATGGGTTTATTCCATCAATCGGGGATAAATGACTCGCTGAGGATTACCCCAGAAAAGTCGACTGGTGGGAAGTTTCGAACCCGCGACCTTTCGGTTACGAGTCCGGTGTTTCTACCACTCGACTAACTGTTTCCCCACATTGTGTTCTTCAGTTCGTAATAAATTTATTATGGTCCATTACCTGATTGTTAATCGACCGTGGATTGTCTGGTTTGTATGTAGTTGGGTTCTAGATGAAATATAAGCCTCAGCGAATAACGAAATAGAGTAGTAAAAAGACGATAATGATAATTTGCAATCCGGAGAGAATCGTCGTGGTCGGAGAGCGTACCGATGGGAATAATGGAAAGACCATTGCAATCCGATTCATTTAATGCGCATACAGCGCTGCGGGGCGGAGTAGCCATGATCTATCAGGTGGATATATCTACAGAGTCGAGTAGATATAACGAGTTTAAGATCAGATCACACGGTTCAGCTTGCAGCGTGGTCTTGATTAATCGTTAAACACTAACATCTGCTCGTTCTGTTAGCCATATCCTAAAGCAAAAAGTCAGGTTGGCACCTGATAGGAGTCACTAAGTATTAACAGAAGCTTTCGTATACAGGTAATAAGTATACTTGGTTACTCGGTCGGGTGTAATGAGTGGTAAACAAGACACCGGAAATAAGACAAAATATCTCGGGCGTGAAAAAAATGGCGTTCTTTTCATTCAAATTAGCGTGGCCTGCAAACCCAATTAAATACATGTGTTAAATCACCTGCACTCCCCCCCTCCCAGAATTATAACAACATTTACTATGTTCAGTAAGGTAAGAATTACAATCACTTTATGATAGATTCAAAATTAGTTCTACCGATATTGTGAACTATAATACTTACTGTCAAAAAAGCTTATCTAAACCTAAATAACTATAATCACCCAGATATATATCACCGTGACTTGGCATCGTCTGTAATGTCTAGTTATTATCTTAACGAATTCCACTGTTGACTCAAATGTTCCCCCACATTCGATGTCATATCAGTTATATATTTAAGTAATCAGCTTTATAGGCGAACCACATGGTTGTCATATGGGTCAATCAGTTGGTCATTGGGGAAGCAGTTAGTCAAGTGGTAGGAACACCGGACTCCTAACCGGAAGGTCGCGGGTTCGAAACCTCCCACCAGTCGACTTTTCTGCGGTGATCCTCAGCAAGTCATTTATCTCCGATTGCTGGAGTAAACCCATCTCCAAAATGGGTAGATGCTCCATATTGTCCTCGGGTGATATGCGAGTGTCGAAGGTATTGTATATGCGCAGAATAGCTACCAAAAACATTTCATAATAAACCATCTGAGAGTTATTGTTGGCTGATACTTGCGGTCTATAAATGTTGTACTTCACCTTTTTTTACAATCATTGAACTGTGGAGCGATTTCAATAAATAAAATTTTCCATCTGCAGATTGAAAAATTGGTAGACGCTGACCTCTATTTGAGATATACACGGCTGCGGTTTGAAAGAGGTAAGTTTGGTAATGATTTTTTTTTATTAAACAACGCGATAAAATCGCGGCGATTATGATGATTCTTCTGTTCATTGTTGAACATGATTTCATTGGCTGTGACGCATGTTGAACATGATTTCATCGGCTGTGACGCATGTTGAATATGATTTCATTGGCTGTGACGCATGTTGAACATGATTTCATCGGCTGTGACGCATGTTGAACATGATTTCATCGGCTGTGACGCATGTTGAACATGATTTCATCGGCTGTGACCCATGTTGAACATGATTTCATCGGCTGTGACGCATGAACGTCGGGGTAGTAGGGTTGACTGGCTACCCCGGCTGCCCGGCACCATGGTTCTACCGTTATGTTATAAATATATACAAATAGATATATGCATTAAGTAATACAGAACCGCCGTATCTCTCTACAACCACCTTCTAAGAGACTGTGTTTCTCTTTGACTCGTGTTTCATTTATTCTCCATGTCCCTACTTGCTTTTTATATCTTCCATATTTTTTCCTTGTCGATATTTCATTTATTTCATTTCCATCGTATCATCTACCATTGTTCACCATAAGTTGTATACCCTACATGTAGTTAATCGTAGGTAACATAAGCCGTTGAATAGATTAACAATTAGAACATTACCGACCTTGGCAAACCGACCTTGAGTTGTTTAGTCGAGTGCGTTTGACAGCTAAGCTAATAAATAAGTACACTTTAATCCAATAAATTATGTTTTTCATTTCATTTCACTCCATTACACAGTGCCAAGTATAATTGAATGCAATCCATTTTTGCACCCGATGAAGTTTCTTGTTTACGAAAGCTTGCGTTAATTTAACCTTAATTAGTTAATAAGGTCTTAATTAAATTTTTTTCCTATTTCACCGGTGATTTTAACCACTTTAATTGGTTTTCTGAGGCCAAAATAGAGCTGGAAAAGTCGTAGAAAAGAATCTCCCATATACATTTGTGACTTACGTTGGGCAGAAATAGACCTCGATCCACACCGGACATTCTGCCCCGAAGTTGGCTGTGACACAGTCTGCCACGTCTGCTCTACGTCCAACGGCGAACCGGCATCGAAACCGACCCCTGTACAGTGCCCCACGGTGAGTTTAGATACAGTTCAATGCTACTATACACTTATACTGGCCCGTTGTTTTCCCAAACGTTGGCCTGTGTGGCCTTACTGATTAGTTACATGCGGCCCATTTCGCACTCAAGTCGTGACAACATTTGAAATATTAAACATCATTTGATAATAATTTTTTTAGTGAATCAGGCCCAGAAATAGGCCCATATTCAACCATGTAATCAGTCATTATAAAAAGATATCATTTGCCTCGTGATATACCATACATGCAAACGTTTTCGAGGGT
>WURV02145426.1:0-18565 GCA_011762755.2 Epimenia babai
ATCTCCAACATTGTCCTTACACGTAGAAGAATCGACGTGTCTGCTTCTTGAAGAAATTTAAGATTGCCAATTCATGGAACTAGGGCTGTCTCTCATTAGGACATTACCGTAAAGCTTTCTGATAATTATTTAAAGAAACCGCGAAGTTTCTATCGTCGATTTCCTACTATTGATTATTATCTGATATATAGGATTTTTTAAGGTTTTAAACCTCGTTACGTCAGCAGACGTCGCCAGCGGGAGTCCAATCACAATATCGAATCTCGTTGACAAATCACATCGTTCCTCGTTATTAGTTAATGCCCTCTACAGGAAGTATTTCACGGAACTTGCGTTTATAAATGTACACTTCTGGTATACGGAATGGCGTGCCAATAATTGGCCGCCCGTCGTTAACATGGCAACGGAGTGTGATTAGATAAAATCCATCGTTGTATGCGAAACAAAGACGAAATGTGAGTAAAGCAACGCCATTATCAGCATCGTCATCATTGCTATTATCGTCGCCACCACAGTCAAGGAAAATCATTATCATTTCGCCAATTTCGTTGTTGTTGAAATGTGCAGATTTCTTTATAAGCATTACCGTTAAAAGTTAAAACGCAAAGTAAATATTACAAACGGGTTAATACCTCTAGACAACGGGTTAACACCCCTACACAATGGCTTAGTAACTTTAGATAACGGGTAAATACCTCTACACAAGGGGTTAATCCCCTCGACAACGGGTTAATACCCATAAAACAGGTTAATCCCGCTAGAGTCTAGACAACGGGTTAATCTCCTTAGACAACCGGTTAATCCCTCTAGACAACGGGTTAATCCCTCTAAACATGGGTTTAATACCTCTCGACAACGTGTTAATTAATACCTTTACACAAAGGGTTGGTACCTCTATACAACGGGTTGATCCCTTCAGACAACGGGTTAATACCTCTTTACAATGGCTTAATCCCTGTAAACCGCGGATTAATCATTATAGACAGCAGATTAATCCCTCTAAGCAACCCCAGCCTCTAGCTACATCCCACAAAAATCGCCTTTAGGTAAAAAAAACAGTATCGACGAGGAAAGCTGATGGTTCAATCGCTTTCATGGACGACAGCGACCAGAGGCGGAAGGTATCTCGTCCACCCATATTCTACAGAGATTCGAGTGTCAGCCAAGAAAGCAAAGGTTCACTGATTGGACCGTTCAAGTTTGTAGACGACAAACTCACACCGTTCATGGATTTTGCTTTATATTAAGTGTAAAAATTAGAAAATTTTTTATAGGCTGTAGAATGCTTCTATCAAGAAAAAAATACATACAACATTGTTGTTAACGCCTTTGTCTCGTAGATTGGATAACAACGTAGTAAAAAAACAATAGCACAGTCGTGATGGAATGCTGCCTAAGGGGCAGGTAGCGTAATTTTTATATGGTTGCAATTCAATGCTGACGATACTAAATTGATTCACGGTGTAGCTGGTAGACCAGCTGTGGAGTTTTTCTAGCAAAAGCGCCTTCAACCCCGTGTGCCAATAGGTTTTTTCTTGCCGCGTGGTTATCTAAAGGCATCTTCCATCTTACGTCGTTGGGCCTTACACCCGTTCCATGAGGATTGGGAAGACGGTCATGACAGCATATGATTAACAATTTCTTACGCCTGCATATCAGTGAGTCGATACGGTGTATAAGTCGATTCAATAAAGGGGTGGAGTGCATTTTCGGACATCGAGAATAGAGTACTCAAGTCTGACGTCAGTTGTCATAACAACGTGTTCCCAACAATAGTCAAAAAAGCTCGTGTAATTCTTCGCCAACGAGAAATCTATTCAACGTGGCGAAAATCACTTCAAATCGGAACATATAGAGTCTTTTTATGACCATAAAGGTGTTATCGTCAAGTTAGGTAGTCATTTTTCAACGGTAGCCGCACGTGATACCACGTTCCTTGAGCCCATATTTTGACGAAGCAAGTCGAAACGTCCCCTTAACTAAACGTTCCCTACAAAAACGCTCCCCTACCAAGATGTTCCTCCATATCGCTAAGTATAAAAGAATAAAGCATAAACGTTTATACTCTATGTAAAATGATATCTTATGTAAACTAAAAGAACGTTGACCGCTGCTAAGAAGCACGCTAAATCTTTTCGTATGCATTGACGCCATATTGGTGCATTGTTGAGAACTCTTTGCTATGACAACCGACGTCAGACTTGAGTACTCTATAGTGGAATATTTTCGAAAAAAAACAATCTTTTGCCAATTATTCCATCGATTTTAACTCGCTATAGATGGCAGTAGTTGGGCATGTACACTTTACTCGTAGCTCTTTTAGCGGACCTATGCATGGTCTAGGAAAGCAAAAGGAACTCGAATACTTGAGACATCTCCGGCCGGCTTCGCTCCGTTTCGACCTGATTGATTGTCGTAATGGCATTATCGCCACTCAGCATTGATTTACATTCGCTATAAGGGTGACTTGATGATTGCATCTTAATGACCCAAGCCCTCGCATACTACGTCACACCACGTGATTAATAGCCGCGCAATGTCAATATTTTTTGTTTTGCTCGGGTTTACAAAAGTGACTGATCTCATATCGAAATATGACTCTCATTGTTTAGACGTGTTTGACGTGTCTCAAAAGAACCGAACGAGTTCGATTTTCGAAATAACAACCAGAGTCGGATTTTGCTATTGTATGTATGTAATTCGTTCAAATAAACTCTGCGGTTCCGCTACCATCAAACCTTACCGCTGGATTAGCCTCCGAATTGCCCAAATTTCCACGCTGGAAGAAGTTTTACCAATAACGTGGTTGACCATGTAGAAGTAGTAGTAATAATTGATAAGGCGTACATAATCGAGTTTACAGGCTGCCTCATGACTCTTCTATATCACCGCACTGGCTCGGTGTAGCTGTTTGGACAGCTTCCTACAAAGCTCAGTCATCTCAAGACCGAAAACGTACCGGTAAATATAGGTGCAAATGTAAACTGTACTGGCTCTGTGTAGCTGTTTGGACAACTTCCTACAAAGCCCAGTCATCTCTAGACCGAAAACGTACCGGTAAATATAGGTGGAAATGTAAACAAACAGGTATCATGATCATCACTTACGAATCTGACATTTCGCGGTATCTAACAAACACCGACAAAAAGGGGAGAAACAAAATTATGGATGAAAAATTCTTTCTAGGACGAATTATGATTTTTTTCGTGTCCCATGGATTATTTCTATTTTCTTTTTACTTTCTCTCAATTGGACCCTGACCAAATGCTATATACTGTTTATTCGTTGGTTACATAGGTATACATCACTACAGATAACCAGATTTGCGAGAAAAGCTTTATTTCTCTCGATTTCTCGCAATTCATAGCGCATGTGTTAACTCCGTCACAGTCTCCAAATTTTTCATAGTAATATGCAACGTTATTTTTATCAAAGTATGCGTACTCAAATGTTCAATATAAGGCAAATATATACAGCTAAAAAGGCATTGTGATCGAGTAGACATATTAACGGTGCCAAATTATACAATTAACAACAGAGGTCTCAGTAACATCGTAATTGCTCCTCTAAAATTTTCACCCTCTGATGAGATATTCGTGCTATTACAAAGATGATTACTGCATGAATTATCTAACTGCTTAAAAAGAAATCCGTAAAAGCAGCGATACGATTAAGAAACTTTCAAATTTAAATTGTAATCGACAGAGGGACATTATTTTTCGCAGCATACATCGTGCGACCTATACATTCACCAATCCGATTCAGAAACGTTCGATGGACACTAACGTACAAGTGTAAATGCCCCATAACGTCATACATACCATACGAAACGTATCGTTTTGTTTCGACGTATCAGTCAAGTTGTATACCACAGACAATGGAAAATCGGTCAATATCAAATATCGAGGTACTCGACCACCGATAGTACTCAGGCGTCGAATTATTAATGGCTATTTATGAGAGATGGCTTCCCCAAAGACTGCTATAGTCTTAGTAATATGTTACTTGACCATTAGCTACCACATATATAGGACTATATGAAACAGAAACAGCTTGAACTAACGAAACATATTAAAGGAAGTCGTTTTGTCTTAGGGGATTGTTATCACGGGTTTTATTTACATAATCTATGACACAATAATAATCATCTTAATACTGTTGAAATCGCCGTACAACCAACGTTTTTGCTGAAAGTTGAACATTGTTTAGAAACCACGTATAATTAGCTAAATATCTCATGCAAGAGTTTTTGCAAAAAATTTTTCTAATCTTTTCTCGCCGAACAAACACATTCTTCGTATTTACTAATCGAATAGTTCCAATAGATATATTAAAAGTTCGTATGTGTTTTAAGAATCACCTCTTTTCATATGTGGTCATCTAAATTAACTCCGTTTTGGAATATAGCCTGACGAGATGCGGTAACGGGATTCCTAGCGGATCCTCTCTCTCTCTATATATATATATATATATATCTATATGTATATATATATAAATGTCAGAAATAAACAGCCGGACTCCATTTTTTTCAGAAACGATTGTGTTTTCCGTTCAGAAGATTCACCTTTGCATTTGATAAAAAATGTACTTAGCTTCGCTGATAAACACGCTTTTTATTAGTCGGCCCATATTATCTTCAGTAGTGTACACGTGCGCAGAATGTACGCAGAATTATAGCCATTGCTACGTCAGGTAATAAAAAGTAGCGAAGAGATAGTGACAAAAGAAAATTCTGGGCCAATTAACCAAAATTACACATAAATTCGGGCGATAAAAGTGCCAGCTTACGATAATACATAGCGCGAGAACCATATATTACCGATCTTCACTTCCGAGTGTTAACAGTAAGAATAATGAGCAGGTCTCCATCTAACGTCGTAGTGCAAAGGCATCGCCTGACATCTATTCTACCTCTTGTGGTTATATAACGACGATTCACTATTGTCTTAAGGTGTTGTCCTTCTAATCCTGATTCCTCGGCGATTAGAAGGCTCTTTCTTTATCGGTGACCCCTAGCTATTACAGGTAAACGATGACAATAACATATATTTTTGTTAACAACTCTTATTAGCGGTAGCATCATTATACGCCTACTAAATAACATTAATTACTCGGTACGTGTAAATCTAATAAAACTTCGTTAACAGATTTTTAATATACTCTACCTACAGAGAACATAACTTGATATTTTCAGACGATCCTAATTTCTGCGAACTCACCTATTTTTAAGTCGTGACAGATCTCAGAATGAACAAACACGGACGGACATTAGCCCATCAACAGACCGAGCGCGGTGTTTGAGTGAGACCCAGTTAGAAGCAGCATCGATAGTCGCAGAGACGGTAACGCGCCGCGCGCCGCGTCGACGCACATAATCAAATACGGCGCCGCTATTTCGTCAATTTTTGAGGAAATTTCCAATTTTCTTGCTGGCACCGGTGCCCGGTAAACTGTAACGACCCGAGTTTGTAGGACTTAATCCAATCTGCGTCCGTAGCTCATTGCTGCAGTTCTTAAGGTCGATTTACACATCGACTTGATTATGGTGCCTCGCGTAAGTTCGACCGGTGAGAATATGAGCTTTCATTCCGTTTCCTCTTATGTCTGCATAGCTTTACAACAGCATGATACCAAGTTTCTGGTGCAATAACCACTATAAATTAGTGAAGCGAGAACGACTCTAAGTTATGTGTTATTTTTTGTATAAAGGATATATTTCCATCCAGATCCCACTCGGATGTTCCACCCGTTTTTTCGTTAGCAACTGTAAGCCAACCATTTATCTCAGTTATATCACATAAATTTTGGACCTTTCGGGCACAAAAATATATCGATTTTACTCCAAGTACTCCCTACGGTATCCGACGGTGTACGGGTTTCTCCAAGCATAGACAGAAAAATATCCTACAAAACCGAAGTGAGTGTCTAAAATCTAAAAATCGCAGTGCACTAAAATCGCCTGTAAAGTGAACGGATTATGTTCCCATAGACGGTGCGCCTTGACACTTATATATTAGAATTCTGAGTGAATAGAAGAACCGATGAAGAAACGAATCTCACGGTTGGTTTGTTCCAAAAATGGCTTACTATTGTTCTACGTAGTTTTTGCCGTACATGTGTTTCACCAGCATTTTTTGACAAAGCACCGCAGATGTACAAATAAATCTATAACATGATCGTACTTTATGTGCACTTACAATTTTAGAAAACATTAAGGGTAACGGAAGATAATGCAGGAAAAAAATCTGTAGTTATTAAATTTATGCTCAGGATCCAGACTGTCTTTTGCAACACAGTTGACAGAGCACTTGACGGTTTATCTGAAGCCCGTAGGTTTCAGTCCCACCAGATGTCGAATTGTTCTTTGTGCTTTTTTCGCCTGTTATTTATAGAACCCCCCCCCCAATGGTTCCCTCTAATTAACAAAAGTATCACGAGGTTCCATATAATGGTCCGAATAGTTCGTCAGGTTTTCACTTGACAGACGAAGGCTTCTGTCAATAGTTACTCGTAAGGACGTTACATTATAGTTTCAGCCCATTATTGTAATTATTAGAGTTAAATGCTATCTTTGCCATCAGAACGATCTGTTCCATTGGTAACTTTTTGCTAGCTATTGTTATCATTTTATTTACGTATTAAACATTTTTTTTTTACATTAGAAAACCTATGATAGAGTCATTTAGAGTAAAAAGAGAATTTTTGTTACGATTTGTGTGTGTTTATAATGTTATTATAACATCACGAATTATAATAATTATACTCGACGCTGACTTTTAATGGGTGAATGACGTCACTTCCGGTTCTTTACGGAAGTCTCTAGGCAATTTTTATACCTTCGTTAACATTAGCTGGCTATGAATTAATGTTTAACGGTCAGTTACGGGCATATTACGTCTGCATGGAAGGAACAGCAAAGTTTTACTGCTGCTTTACTAACGGCTGTTAACTCCTTGCCGTGTAATGCATTGCAAGGGCTCTTCTCTCTGACGTGTCTCTATTTGGGATGTTAATTATCGATAGCGCCGTCCCTCATGCGTTTTTTCAGCTATCTCATCATCTCATACAACATAGTCACCACGTGTAACAGATTGATCCGAGTCTATAAGATGGGTAGGCGCTAGGTTGGCATTGAGAACCACTCGGGTGAATAGACAAAGGTCAACTGATAACAGTCACGAGGTGGTGTGCTCGACGCTGATTTCCCCGCGGCGATAAACGAGGTCACCCAGATTCGGCGAGTCCTAAAGCGAGCATTGTAAAAATACAAGAGTACTTAAAACCGCTAGTCACTCCTCGCTCATTCGGACATACATACGTAATTATTCAGCTTTTCCATAAAGCCCGTGGTTCTCCTGATTAGTAATGAGATTGTCTACCTACAGCAGTAATGAGGTTCCGTTTCTATAAAGCCACATCCCGCCGTTGTCTTATTTTATTGGTATCCCATCAGTGCATTACTCAAATAGATCATTTCCAACATCAATAAGCAAATTAAATTCAGCCGGAGGTCATTATTTGTCTGCGCGTCATACTTGACGAATGGTCAATTAAGGGAATCGGTCAGCGTTGCTTCGCAACGATATGATTGCTTATATCGTCGTTAACGATAACAGATAGAAAGAAGACTGTTATCAAATAATTCCTTCTTAATAAAATAATATTCAATGTAATAATTTTAATAATTTCGTCACAATTTAATTTTTGAAACCCGTTTTATCTACGTATATATACAGTTATCTATTTCAATTATACGAGGGTAGGCCGCAAAGTTCATTGGCCGACCATGATGCCGTTTCCGAATGAGATTGGTTGGTAGTTATTTTTCAACATCCCACTACGCTCTACACACTTATTCCAACCATGTTGAAGCGCTTGGCTACCCGTGGTATAGAAGCCCACATCTTGATCACAGAAAAACTGCTCGACGGCACTTATGACGTCATCATTGATTCAATATCGTTTGCCAGCCAAGACTGGATAATCCAGGGGCATTATCCCCTAATGTATCCACTATATCATGATGCATGTCCTTTGGGGCTAAGCCTTTCATAGCCAGACACCTGATAACACGACGGTGTCAAATTCTGTCAATTTTGGTCTGAAGCTGCAGTACGTACGAGGTAAGACTGCACAAATGATTAATAATTGTGAGTACACTGGAAACAACCAGAATGACTCGCATTGCAATGTTTCATCTGTCTGGCTTGGGTTCGTCTTAGTGAGCCTGTGAACTTTTCAGCCATCTTTCGTATACGAAAAGAAAAAGATAACATGTTAATGACTGACTTAGTTAAGAACGAACACGCCTTCGAATAGGTAGACTTCATCAGGTGTAAGGCAATCTAATAATTACACCTGATGCGTAAATTTCTACACCGCAAGTACGACTGTAAATACTCTATGGGATACGGACCTGTAATCGTTGAGGTTGTGTGGGTAACTGCATATTACATTTTCTAGAATATTCGAAGTTATTTTATATGTAAAGTGTTTTTGACAGCTAGACTAATAAGTAGACTTTAATCAAATACATTTCCTTCCCTAACATATCTTAGGCAATAAGATGTTGCTAAGTTTCATCTTACGAATTCGACGGTTCTACGGATACATTTGATCTATTCGAGTAATGAGAATATTGATGTTCGTGTCACATTTTCGTTCTGAAAGTAGTTCTATATTATCAGAATCGTTGTATTCCAATGTAGTTCAGCAACAAAGTATACTTGTGCCTCGCTGCTCTATACAACCATGCGTCGCTGTTTGCCACACAACAATCAGAATTTTGGGATTCTAAATTTCTATTGTTCCAAAAATCGATTTTAAAATGTGCCGTGAGCTTTAAAAAATTATGTGTTTTCTTTCTCCCTTGTATTTTCAAGCATATTTCTACAAGATGATAAGAATTTTTGATAATTATAACCGTAGTAATTCTAAAAAATATCGTGTGCTTATTTTTTTATATTCAATAACAAAAACCACGATAAATATCACGCTTTGGGAATATCTTAAGACCACAATAGTGGGTGTTAAAACTTAACCGTTAATGACATCCACGTTTTGTTCGTTGCAATTTATCTTCATCAGCGTCACACGGCCGTGGTCACGTGATGACGCCATGGCGAGAGGACGTCTTGGATAGTTCCGGTCTGCTCGTTTCTCACGTCGAGACGAGAATTATCGGATCTGCAGCAAGAATGGGCGGAAATGTTGAGCATTTCACGCCTGTCGCCAGCTGTCATCGACGTCTGCGAGCGAATGGTTTAATCTTTACGCGAAGTATACGACTAATATATCCTGCAAAATTCAGGGAACCTAGATGCTCGTAAAGCTGTTAGGTCGTTGAAAAGAATAACATATACTTATTAGCCCAATGTCGAGCGCGCTACTTGAAACACCGAATAAGCAATACTTGTAATGGTTTTATCAAGATATTTTTATTGATAAAAATAGTAATTAATGAAAATGTACAATCTCGAATCATTGCGAAAATTAAAATGCATTTTTTGGCAAATGATTTGCTGCTTTTAGTTCCAGCGAAAAAACCACACAAACTTTTTGAATACAAGAAGCGACATTATCGAAATAAACTTGGATTTCATTGAATTATAGAGACATTAAAGGAAATGATCCGTCACGTTAAGACATTGTAAAAGCTACCCAAGACCCCATGATTGGTAAAAAAATGTATACTCTATACTAAATTAACGACTTCATTGAAAAGACAAACCTATGTTTATTGCATTAACTAAGCACAAATTGATATTTTTAAGACTGGCTCTACTAAAAACATTTCCCTTCAGCGTTAACGGAGATTAAAACCTGTGTGTTACTAGGCTTCTCAGACGACAAAAGTCGGGTATTGTCGATTTCGTTTATTCGAAAATTTATATTACAATTTGGAGTTCAAAAGCTACCACTAGCCCCTACTATGGACAGTATAATATTGCATTTGTTTGAAATTACGAATAGATAAATAAAGGAATAAAGGAATGAAGGAATGAAGGAGTGAAGGAATGAAGGAATGGAGGAATGGAGGAATGAAGAAATGAAGGAATGACGGAATGACGGAATGAAGGAATGAAGCAAGGAAGGAAGAAAGGAAGGACGGAATGAACGAATGAGCGATCGAACGAATGAACGAATAAACGAATGAACGAACGAACGAACGAACGAACGAATGAATGAATGGCCGAATGACCGAATGAACGAATGAGCGATCGAACGAATGAACGAATGAGCGATCGAACGAATGAACGAAGGAACGAATGAAAGAATGAACGAACGAACGAATGAACGAATGAACAAATGACCGAATGAACGAATGAGCGATCGAACGAATGAACGAATGAAAGAATGAACGAACGAACGAACGAATGAACGAATGAACGAATAAACCAATGAACGAATAAATAGGTAAATAGGTGAATAGGTAATAGGTAAATAGATAATAGATATGAACGTATGAACGGATAAACGGATGAACGGATAAATGGATGAACGGATGGGCAGAAGGGTAGATGGATAGATAAATAGATGAATAAATAAGAATAAATAAATAAATAAGCAACATGGACTAGTATGAAAACTCATTAATAATAAAATCCTCCAAATCTGTAAGTAATGATTATAAAGCAAGATTTCTAGTCGACAGTGATGACAATTTTTCCATTTTAGCCAGCAACTGAGTACTACATAAATTTTACCATCGAGGGATTGACTCATATCTGTGTCTTTGAATGGAATGTATCGGCGAATGTCGACATGTCATGTGAGAAAGTCTATCTAAGGCGTCGTATCCCGGAAAATCGATAAGAAAAAAACTAGATATTGTAAACGGCATTAAACGGGCAGATCCCAAGGTAACGAGATTAATGTAAAAAACTTGTCAGGCGGGTCTCATTTTGCTTAAGGGAGGCTAAACGTCGACCATAAATTCGATACAAAACGTTTAGATAAAACGATAGATGCTGCATAAAAATACGTATATATATTTATAAGTGCTCAATCGCCTTGCAATGTGTATTTGTCTATTTACCGATATATATACAGGAATATTGCATTAAGGTTCTGTTGCGTGAGCATATGTGATCAATGGACGATTGGATAAGATCTGGAATCGCTTCGATTCGCCGAGTGACCTCATACAAAGGTCGCGATATATCGACAAAACTTCCGGTGAAATTTTTGCGGATCCTTTTTCGAGGAACATTTGTTATTGCAACGCACAATGATGCCACAGAAGCGCGATTGTGAGAGATAACTATATTGTCGGAAACGTTTTGTATCACGTCGACCCGAATTTTCATTCTTTTTGCATGTTAAACACCTATCTTTTAAGTGACGCCATCATAAGGGGAACGATTTCGGGTTATTTTTGCAATCGCAGATGTATGCGTTTTATGAAATAACTTTTTTTAGATATAGACAAAACAAAGTGTTAGAGTGTTTTCTGAATTGGATCCGGCCATTTGGTATAGAAGGCAATATAAAACCAAAAGAAAAGTTTCACTCGCCCTCGTTCGTGCGGTTTCATTTCAAATCTCTATGGTTGCGCGTGTATAGGTCCATAGGACCATAACGAGACCGTGATCGCACGAATCCATGACTGTAACAACATACTGCCCGAAATATGTCATGAAAATTGGTCCCGAAGTACGACAGCATCTAATACAAACAGTCGATTCGAAATCAAGATGATAATGATGAGCGACGAATTCAATATACTGTACAGTATATTCTGAGTGTAGCTGCCATTCCGAGAGATGATTTATATAACCATAGGAATGAATAATGGGCGGTAAAGCTTTATAAATGTCAAACAGGATCAAGTAGGCAGAGACTATTACTTCAGCAAAGGGGGGTTTGTAGACCCGCCTGCAGATTCACAGGGTTCACAGGGCTACAACTATCGGTGTTGGCGACCCGCTGGCTCCTGTGAACGGGCCAGCTTTCCGTATTCTGGACCTACGAGCTACAGCCATGTGCATTGCGGACATACGGGCTACAACTATCCGTACTGTTGACCCACTGGCTATAGCTAAGCACACCGCAAACGCACGGGCTGCAGCTGCCCGTAGAAGCTGTATTTCAACAAGTGATATTGATATTATGTTAAATTAAGTAGCGCTAAAACCTCACCGTGCCCGTCATTTTTCTACCGCACGATCGTTACGGTTTATTATGAAGCGGACAGACGGGTCAGCGATGAAGGTTTGTAAACTGAGATCTGGCTATTCGTGTGAAACATTAACATCTTCGAGATACAAATATTCAGATTGCGCTCTTAGCCGTGTTATTATATACAAAAAATGCGGGCAACGGTAAAAGAAACTGTCTGGTCGTGTCTCAGCCCACACTCCCGTATGCAACTATATATCGCCAGGGTGAACACTTTGAGCTGGCGTAACGTCAATTACTACTGACGCCAACACTGCGGCTAGACACGGTGCAGTGGGGGATTATGGGTGAGAAGCCATCTTCATCTGCTGTCGCGTAAATCGGATAAGTCGAGAAAGAAGAATGCTTTTTTGTAAATTTTGTGGCCAACACTGAGAGGTTTTAGCCAACTAACGGTGACTAACCGTGAGTGTTATAAAATCGATGGATTGTAGGCATATTAACCAAGTTGTCAAAATGCTTAACACCTGACAAAGTATGACATGGTGAAAAATTAATTCATAAGAAACGCCCCATGGATTTCTATAGAAAATCACAAATCCCGACAAACTACATATTGCAGTTTTGTGTTAATTGAATGAATAATAGAAATACCCATAGAAAATGACGCTTTAGTGACGTAAGTTACAAGTTATTACACCGTATGAAAAAACAAACGCGATAGTCAACCCAAGTCGCGACCGAGCGCGAGAGCTTTTTCGCTTAGTTACGACAATAATAGTACATCGGCAAGGAATCGCTCACGAATTCTGATGGATATTGGCGCCTCGGGTACCACATTAATAATACGACCATGTAATATACGTCATAATAAGCGCGCCTTATGCCGGCGGCGATTTCAATAACTCACCAATTTTCCCGAGCCAGTGCCCGCGATTTGCTAATTCTTCATTCTGTAGGTCTAATAAACAATGTGACAACGTCCTTCGGTTGTCGGTATGCCCCACGCCGCTGTCGCTAAGAAAACTCTGGCCACGTGTATTTGTATTATCGCGCAGCGAATATTGCGTTGGCTATTGGGAATAAAGTCGGCGCCAGTGTTGCAGCAGCTGAAACGTGGCCTCTTCACCGTTACCATTAAGCGACTTCGAAACCGTCCACACGAAGATTTTTGTGGTTAAATATCTGTTTTTCTCTCACATTAGTTTCATGCTACTGTAGATAACGGGCTATGGGGGAATAGATGGTCGAGTGGTAAAAGCACTGGACTCGTGACCGAAAGGTCGCTCCACCGGCCGATCAGTTTTTCTGCGGGATCCTCAGCAAGTCCTTTATCCACCATTATTGCTGGAGTAGACACTTCTCCAAGATGAGGAACCGCTTGATATCTTTCACCGGTGATACGTGAGTGTCGAAGGTATTGTATCTGCGCTGAATAGCTACCACGACCATTCATTCCAAACCGTATCTGAAAATCTATATTGATTATTTCAGGTGACAAATCTTGTACTTTTTACCGTTATATAGTAGCCACTAATGAGATGTCATAATTGTAATCTACTCTAAATGCTATAAAATAATAAATATTCACGCGGATTGTCAATTGTTCGTTTATTACGGAAGGCACCTATATGTTGTCTTTCTCTTACTGTCTCTCACTCTTCGTACCTCTCACTCATCTTTATCCTTTCTTCCTATGTCTCTCGTCTCTGCTCTGTTCTTTTATCTGATATTGGTAACCACGTGCGACAAATGAACTTATTAACCACAATAAACTTTTATTGTAATTCCAGTTGATGCTACGAAATATACGTCAATGGATTGCGATTATCACACTAATCACAAAAACGCAAATGAAGCATACAAAAATATCATTCACTACTAAAAAAACGCCCACAAAATGGCGCCGCCCCGCTAAGACAGAATTCTAGGGGAATAACATCGTCATCGAGGCATGTTTGTATATAGGCGAGTCATTGCTCCCAATCAGACATTCGATGGGATGCGTAACACGTATCAAGTGAAAGATTGGTTGCTAACGTGCGTGAAATTGAGCGATATTCGATTTAGGTAGGAAACGTGTAACCACGCTGGAACGATAAAATTAACACCGATGTAGACTATAATATTATGCGCTATATAGCTATGTTTATAACTAACGAATCAATATACGATCCTGCATATCTCGTTGTTTTTGTACCTGCAACAGGTGTTACTCAAATTGAATTTTCAGTTTAGGCCCGAAAAACATTTACGTCGCTTGCTCAGCACGAGAGTATATCGATTGATGTCCGTATAGGATAATCCGTCCAATTCTACTTGGAATGAGATGGGAATATATAAAACTCTGGTGGGCGCTTTCAGACCCGCGATCTTTCGATTACGAAGCCAGTACCCCTACTTGAGAAACGAGGTGAGCGTGAGCTTGCGGTTGGTGCAAACAAGTCAAACACGCGGAATTGTAGTTTGCAGAACGACGGCAATCATGGCCGAAGAACCTCAGCCGAAGTTAACGGAACACTATTGATTGCGGCGGCTGTGGTGGTTAACTACACCACAGGGAATGAGCAAGATTCCCCGAATAAATTTTGATAAATAATTATTGTGAAATTTCATTGAATTTTGAGGACAGAAATGCACAGAGCCTCGAGCTCGAGACCACGACCCCCAAATAACCGGTCTAGTGCCTTAGCAACTTAATAATAATAAAAATAATACATTTGTTTTGGAGGCGCCCTAATCACTAGTATGTCTCCAAGGCGCCTAAAAACATTTCGTGTGATAACTAATTATATTGTATAACACAATAGTAAGTACGTATAGGTAAATCATAGCCTAACACAACAGTTAAATGAAATGGAATGGAATTCTATTTGATTTTGCCCTCTCAATACATGTCAATCAAAGACTCCCCACTAATTTATGGTTACTACGACTATGACTTAGTAGTGCTCCCAGTCACTTACTTATTCGGTAAAGCACCAGACCGGTTATATGAATGTCGAGGGTTCGGGCCGCTTCAGGCGAAAAGGTTTTCCTTTGTGCATTTCTCTAATATTGACTTTAATGATATTTAAAGAACCAATGTGGCTGCCATGCCCCTGCTCCTTTAAAAATCGTGTTTTGATGGAGGACACTGACATATGCTACCATTAATAACGCAGCACTAAAACATTGCCCACTTTAAATTTTTCGAGCCTCTGTGAGAAATGCATTGAATCGATTCGGAAGTACCATCGGTGGTGGTTGATCCTGGAGAGGTGAATAGATAGATGGATGAATCAGTGAATCAGTAAATTAGTGACAAAATGGCCAAAATTTACGTTGCAATAAAGGTAAAGGTAAAGTACAACATTTATATACCGCAAGTATCAGCCGAGAAAGGCACTCAGATGCGGTTTACGATGAAATGTTTTTTGCAGCTATTCAGCGCATATACAATACCTCCCATACTCGCATATCACCCCGCCAAAGATAATATCGAGCATCTACCCATTTTAGAGACGGGCTTACTCCAGCAATAGCGGATAAATGACTTGCTGAGGATCACCGCAGAAAAGTCAACCAGTGAGGAGTTTCGAACCCGCGACCTTTCGGTTACGAGTCCGGTGTTCCTACCACTCGACTAACTGCTTCCCCTCAATATTCCCTTTTAAAATGAATTCAGTGAAATGTATTCGATATGATTTTTATACACTCTAATATACATGTTATTGGAAGAGAAAGCAACGGCCACGGTGTGCCGGGCATTGTGTCATCTATGATAATACGAGGAAGTCCCGCAACGAAACGGAAGGTCACAGTCGATCTTTTGATGTTAGCCGACTTGGTCCAATCTGCGACTCGCGGCTGCCAGATAAGCTCGGCGTCTGGCCGACCGACGGAGCTTAGTTGGGATTATGAGTCGCGCATCGAACGGAGTAAGTCTCAGCCGTCGATAATTGCATCACATAAATAATAAAATGCGTTCAGCTGGTAGTGAGTGGTGAGGCTGGTGAGAATTGTGTATACGAAATATCATTCACATTTGTTGATGACGACCGACGAAACGCAACGAGTTCGAGTTCCCACCATATCGGTGTTAAAACAGCTACAAAATGTGGACGAGGAACAAGTTGAAAAACTACAATGATACGTGCATACGTATATAAACCAAATTTGTTTATATTATATAACAACTATATTTGCCCGAACACTAAATGAAATTTAATTACTCTTTAGCTTTGCCAACGTATACACTTTACATGAGTAAAATAGCTAACAATACTGAAATGCAATCGTTATTTTATTTTAGATCTCTATTATTGATAATTACATAAATATGCAGTATACATATAACATAAAGTTCAGTTAGGCAGGTCGATGGAAAAGATAGCGAAGTCGACTCGTACCCGACTTAAATCGGCTCAGATGTAGTTAGTCTCGTTTTATTCATGTCTGATTTAATGCAAATTGTTCTATTATGTATATATACATATATATATATATGAAAATAACACAATTATATAATAGAAAGGAAGTAATAATTACTAGGGCCGGTTATATAGTCTAGCGAAACAAATGCGCGTTTATCTAGATACGTTTACTTTGGTAATCGGCCATTTCTAACAATTCGATTCGTCGTGCCATCTACTATTGTGCACGGTCTCCGAATACTGGATTATAATTGTTAATCGCAAACAGCTGCGACAAGCGAATGCTTCTATCGCATATAACTGGCTTTTTTCCTCCTAACACATGCTTGAGATATTTCACGACCGGTATTCTATAAAATGGAGGATCATCTAAGAACCAAAATCTTGCACAAAGTAAATCAAATTATTGTCCGAAAAATATCTATTGGCTCTTGAGCGAGGTACAACTTAATTATATTTTTATGTCAATATAAACAAAACCAACGAACAGAAGCGTCAAACAGCGTTGTTAAACATACTGTATGTATGCATTATTAAATTATAGACTTTCAAACAATGTTTGGTCCATTGGACTATAGCGGTGCTATCACTTTTAACCGTTAAGATATCGAAGTATGAATTATTCAAGAATGTCGTGCTCTGGGAGACAACGAGATATCGGGCCTTCCACCTGCGGTTTACCACCAAGGGCGACAACAATATGACAAGGAACAGTTTGGAAATCTAGAATGGTGTTAAACTTGTCAAGGAGTTGAGTCTATGATCTTAACAAGAGCGGACCACGAAAATTGATTTTCAATCGAGCGTTCTATCCACTTCGCAGTGTGAAACCGCAAGCGCCAAACAAAATGACGCCATTAATGATTGCCATCCATAGTTAGGCGCGCGTTGGTGGCGCCACAATCGACCAGGTCTTGAAATATGTTCTCGTAATAGGTTTTTCTACGCTTTTCTTGTCTGTAGTAAGAAACGTAATTCGGCGCTCGATAGGGTAATTGGCAGTTTGTATTTTGACATAATTAATCACAGTTAACTTGCCGCGGGAACGCGCCGCCATCTTTGTGCAAGCGCCGAAATCGACTGGATAGCTAACGATCGTATGGCGGGCTACACGATGCTGTATGGCAGGGTGTAGGTCGACGGTCGGCTATAAACGACTTCTTGAGTCCGTTAACCTGTTTATGGTCGTAAATCCGCGAGAGCCTGTCGATTAGGAATGGGCGCTTCGCGACCAGAATTGATCGGGAGGGATGTGGCTATAACTATGCTAAAAGGCCTGTCACAAGTAGCTACATGGACGTGCCGAATCTGGTATACTCGTAAAGAAACTCGCGAATCGCGTTTACGTTAGATAGTTTTTGATAAACAATCGTAGACTCGTTCAACGCTATTATTGCTTTATCGTCGATTAGGTAAATACGAGTCATTCGGGAATATAAAACGCTGACGAACAGACGATCAGGCATGTGGACGAGAAGGGTCTCAAAGGTTTCTGGCTAAACGGCAATCAACTAGTGAGTTGCCGAAATTTATCAATCAATCAACACACACACACACATACACACACAAAGAGACAGGCAGTTACTTAGATAGATAAAACGCGACAGCCACCAATGGTATATCATAAGGGGATTATTAGAAAGAGAGTGATCCTTCCAAAAACAATAGATTTGAACGTAAAAACAGATTTCTTAATTTTGAGTTAACTTTTGAATTTGCTCACAGTAGTGAAGTGCCGAATGTCTGATGAAAGTTCATCGTCGAGGCGGGGTGCAGCAGCGTGAAAACCAAGCGGTCACCCAAGTTAACGCGTTTTCTACGGGGAACCGCGATGGTAAGAGAAGATAACCGCGTGGAACGTGGAGATAAGATGATCGATACTATGGAAGATAGATAAGAAGGGGCCATGCTGTGGATGCCTTTGTACGTGTGAGCCGAAGGATTTTGGAAGCCAATGAGCGGTACGGTTATGTAATTTATGCAGTCGAATGAGTTCAGTTGTACGCATATAGACATATAATAATAATAAT
>WURV02145437.1:0-18561 GCA_011762755.2 Epimenia babai
CTTGACCTTTCGCAAACATAAATTTATACTTTTATTATTAAATATATTAAAATAAAATGAAAATAACTAAAATATTTCCAATACTTATAATTGTAGCTTTAATAGGCTTATCCCTTTTTGGTGTGTTTGAAGAGAGGGCTTTAAACTTTGTAAGTGATGTATATAAAAAAAACACAAGCTTTTTAAAATTAACAACAGAACTTGATCTAGTAATCTCAGGAATTAGCTCTATAAAAATTCCTTTTGTAGATGGTATTTCTTCAGAGGTCGATGATGCAATTGGCAGGGTTCAACATTTTTTGTTAATTACAGATATTATTTCATTTCTTCAGGTATTATTACTTTCAATTAGTAAAAGCTGGATTTTAAAATTACTTACTGTAGGGCTTTTTTTATTGACTTTTGTTAAAAGAACAAAAAAGTTATGCTCTAAGCTTTTGTTAATGTCATTGGCTCTAAGTCCAGGTCTTTCAATTTACTCAGTAGCTGTTCAACAAATATCTCAAGAAGCATCTATAGATTTTGGTGATAAGTACCTTAAAAAATTAGAAGCTTCAGTAAATGCAGTCAAAAAAGAAAAGACTGAATTAATGAAACAACATGCTAGTGATATCACGAAAATTAATAATGGGCAAAAAGGGATTCACATTTTAAAGAAATTCAGAGAAGATGTTGCTTATGATTTTAAAAAAACAAAATTAGATATAAAAGGAGCTCACGCTAATATTCGTCTTTTCTTAAAAGATGGTGGACATGAGATAACCAGTAAAATATATGGTTTTTGTTCTATGATTTTATTTACAATGATTATTCTTCCTTTCGGATATACATTATTAATATATATATTGTTTGTTTCATTGTTTGAAAATGGAGAGATGAAATTACCAGGGATATTATTAAACAAATCCAAAAAACAGCCACAAGACCCAACGAAATCATCTAGTTTTAAAAGTAAAATAGGTAACGTTTTTAAAACTTATTTAAAAGAATTTCATTCAGTAGAAGAAAAAATAGAGCATTCAGACATATTTCAAAAAGCGAAATCGGAAGTAGAAAAAGTAGAGGGTAAGATTGTTTCTACTGTTAAGAATAAAGCTGGAGAAGAAATTGATCATTTAAAATCTCATATTACTGATGAAGTATCTAAAATTAAGGGAGAAGTTATGGGCAATTTAAAGTCCCAATAACAGGCAAATTAAGTGAAGAAACAAAATAGTGTTTTTATTTTAAAAAACTACATATTATGCCATTCTGTTTTCTTTAGAATGTCATTGTTTTTTATTCCATTTATTGGGTCCGTACTTTTTCACAGAAGACAACATTACAGTGACTGTGGACTCTGATCGATATTGTGAGATGCTAGACACTTTTCTCAGACCAAAATTTAATATGCTCCACGATATGGACGTTTGGTTTCAACAGGATGGGGCAACAGCCCACACTTCTTGACGTGTGATGGAGGTTTTGAGGGAGATGTTCCCTGGTCATTTGATCTCATTGCGGGATGACATCTATTGGCCCGATTTTTTTCTCTGGGGATCCCTCAAGTCAAAGGTATACATTAATCGCCCTAGATCTATTGAACAACTTGAAGATGCAATTCATCAAGAAATTACTGCGATTCCACATGAAATGACCCACCGAGTTATAGACAACCTTTGTGAACACCTTCAACAGATTGTGGACAATAATGGATCCCATTTGACTGATTTAATTTTTAAAACAAAATGAAAGAGAATGGCATTATATGTAGTTTTCGAAAATACAGTTTTTTGTTTCTTTACTCTATTTGCCTTTTATTAAACCTACAAATGCGTCGGATCATTTTGCCGGACCCTGTAAGTTATTTAGTTTAGAAAGCTCATTAGTATTTTAGTGCTAATTTATGCGTTATTTTCTGACGTTCCTTAGACATCAATACTCTTAAATAGTGTATTGAATGGCGTAAAGTGTGTTAGACAGCAATGCTATTAGTGCACTTTAAATCAAATATATTTTATTCCATTCCATAACTTACACTGGTTTAGGCACAAATATGACGGTCCTGCCTGGAATATCGTATATATCGTCATCTTCGTCTCCCGCTGACCTCTGCAAAGTTTTAGGTAGGAGGACCTTCGACCGTTTTGTGGTCGGTGGTCGGGGTTCATGAACGCAGCATCTCTCCGGGAAGTAGCATTTATCGGCCGGCGGTGGTTTATAGTCAGTGACATCGGTATACGGAGGCGGGACGTGCGATTGGTTGTTGTTGGTGCACAAATGATCGTTATTGATTTCAATTTCATTGTCGTAATACGAATACGCTGGTGGCATTTTCTTATCAGAGCTGCTAATGTAATCAGGGCTAACACACCTCACTTCGTCGACGTTATTGCCACCGGTCGGGCTACAGTCATTTCTCGCTTGACTTTTTACATCGACTTTCGGTTTCTTTTTTAAATAACCGCTGCTGTTAAAGAGCGGACTGAACGGTTTTTTGATGCCGATCTCGCGAGTGTATGAATCTGTCTCTTGTACTCTGTCATACGACGGCGGATGGGGTGTCTTCGGGTATGTACCGCCGTTTACTGCGGGAAGGTCGGAGGTCGCCGCATCGTTACCGATGGAATTGGGAGGATCACGTATGTCGTAGTCGCGGTGACTGAATCGAATGTGGTAGCCATTTTTTCCATTGTATTCTTCACATATCGCGTTGATCTGTTCGTTGTTGTACCTGACAGTTGGCGGTGGTCGGGGCTGGTAAGAATTGTTATTTTGGTTCGGTGCAGTCACAGGCCTCATAAAATTATTCACATCGAGCGTCTGAAAGTCGTAAAGTTCGTATGTAGTGCGTAGATAGATCATTTTTCGACTGCGATCATTTGTTTCATTTATCTCTCCATCTATTCATAGAACGAATTTGTTTTTTTATTTACATAATGGATTTTTATTTTTATATTAGCCCTGTTTTAACTAGTGCATAATCTTTTACGGTGTTTTTAATGTTTTTGTAAACCACCTCAGAGCACCATGCGTGGTTGAGGGGGTATAAAAATTCTATAGCTACTTTACTTTTTATATAATTGTGGTGTGGATAATCTTACATACGAGCCAGTAGTTGCCCACATGAATACGCATAAACCATTGAGAATAAAGACCATAAACATAGACTTCACACATAAACAACAGACCAGCGTCGGATGTTTAGCTACGAATCAGCTTGAGTTAATATATCTTGATTTGTTCGTTACAATTTTCCACATTTTTATGACATGTGGGTTATATCTCTATTCTCTACCGATGTTTAGCATGATGAATTTACCTGTTTCGGTACATACACTGAGGTACACTGGGTTTTCATGGGACGATTGCCCGGTGGATACGTTAGGTAGCTGTCTTTATTCCATGATGGCCTGCAATAGTATCCTACCATATTAGGCAATACATTTCGTCATGTGTTATGTCTGCATAAATATCAAAAAGCGAAAGGCAACCTCAGTTTACATTTAACATGCATATTTTATCACAAATTGTACGCTTCTCACCTGATCTTGGTAGGCGTCCTCACCTTAGGTAATTTTGAGTTGAGATTTTTCATGTTACAGTAACATTACAAATTTGCCTTACTGATATGAGGGGATGTCAATGTATCTTCTACAAAAATGAACCTACTTGTAGTGGCGCGGTCTATAGAAACCATCCAACTGACCGCGGTTACCATGGTGTGGTATAGATTGTGTATTACACCATATACTACTACGGTGGGAGTGTGAGAAACGGGTCACCGCAGTCTGCTTTGATGTTCGCCATAAATAATAGATAGCCGTTACAAACAGAACTTGTAAGCTGTTACCAACAACGCGTCTATTGTAAGTCCTTGTGTACACACGGACGCACGAGTATTGTAATCCCACTTGTTGCTTACAACCCGCTACAAATTTCATATCAAATATCTAATTAATTTATTCATCACCCCAAATTTGAATCATCACACCTGAGTAGATCATCAAGTATGGTATATCTCTATACGTCTACCAACTAACGGATAATTGGCTGTCAGACCTCTATATCAATCGAGCCTTAGAGTCAACGGCATAAAGCTTCATACACACTTACGGCTTGTGATTGTTCACTTATTAAATTTGAAGCCGTTCAGAACTTTAATATAAAAAACTTAGAATCACTCAATCACTATTCCACCGTTGACTGTCAGTTGGATGGTATATATTATACCACTTATACCATGTTACAATAATGAAATACCGCCACAAGAGTCGAGGGAATTTACGAACGCACGAGTGAGGGTGATGACTTGATTACGGATAACTCAATTAGTCTGACGAAGAGCAAAAAAACAAATCATGGCTCAATTTAATTATGCACAGAAAAATGAGGTTGACGTGGCATGTCTGTACTATAGTGATTTTATAGGCTGCATCATAAGTTGTAAATTGAAATTATAAGGATATGAGAGGTAATATATCTATTGTGTAGTGATTCTATAGGCGTGCATCATACGTAGTGAATTCAAAGATTGTCTTTAGCAATCTCATAATCCAGGGTATGATTCTGGATTTCAGCCTCGCCTAAATAGTAAATATTGAATTCCTGGCAGTCCCAATCGGGTTTTGTGTCTGTAATTAGACAGTACACTTGATTCTGGTTGCTTGAAAAGTCACTAGTAAGTTAAAGCGAAATTTATTAGTAAACACTGATCAATATTCACTGGGGAAATATACATGTGGCTCCTGTTTTATAGCTGCTTTCTCAATGACTCAAGAGTAAACAGTTACCAGACAAACTGCGGGCATCATTGGCAATGCAGTACGTAGAGCGACTTTTCCTCCATAGGATTTCCTTTTTTTCAAATTTTTTCTTTTGACTGTATTATTCAACATTGTTATCTATTTCATGCTCACTGTAAATGTACATAATTGTATCTAACATTGATCTGTATCACCTGTATACTGTTAGGTGTTAATTTTAAATAATTTAGATGATTACATTATAGTCTTTGAGTGTTAGGCTATTGTTTCATGTAAAGTGTATTTGACAGCCCAGCTAATAAGTACACTTTAAACGAATAAATTCCATTTCACAGAGTAAATGACAATGCTTACAGCTGGGTGATATCATGAGATGTGCGTGGTCTGTGGTAATCCAACATCTTATCTGCAATACAACATAATACCATTTGACGTAAAAGCGTTTGATTAAATACGATAGTATAGGATGTAAAAGATTTTAAAACTCAATTTCCTGAGCGAAACACTCAAATAACTACTAAAATCATAAATATAGAGATATAGAGACTAAAATTTAAATTATATCCTCACTTTATTGATACAGTATTCAGAATATAAAATATCGAATAGGAATATACAATCTAGAACATTCTACTATATGAAATGCTATCAAATATCATGGCATCTAGCAATATTTACAATAAAAAATTAATAGTCAGTAGAGTAATGTACCTTGATATACGTTGTATGAGAGTGCAGTATTTAATCTTTTGGTATGACCGATTAAAATGTAAAGACTTCTATCACACACAGACAGACAACCCAACAAGTGCTGGCGATAGTACGTATAATATTGTGGGCTACCCTGCGTGATAGTAATTTACCGCATGCCAAGTTCTAACACAGACCTTCCAATGAATAGATATTATGTTAATTGTATTGGATCTATTGATACCCTGGGAATATCTGAACATGCACAATGTAATGTTCGCTGTCAGCTTTATATGACTGGGTTAGTTGACGAGATAGTTCGTAGAGGTGAGAGAAAATGGTCTACCTATCTGAACTAACTATAAAGTTTTTCCCGAGGCTCCGCGAAATTTTGCGTTACAGCATCATTGTGTGACATTTAAGGTACATTAAGCATGTCACAATATATATAGATAAATTACGAAAATTAAAGTTGTAGGGTGGCCATATACAGTAAACTGTAACTAGAGGGTAACTATATATATCTTCATCAATTAATTAATAATTGTTACACAGCAGGATATATTGCCTGCTTAGAGTTATCAATAATTATAAGCTGATTTTCCATGCGGTAAACATAGCAACTGGAGCTACGTATACAATACATACCTATCAACCTACCCACCCACCAGCCCAACCGCCCACCTACCCAGCAATTATAACCAAACCTAAGGGCATTTTCTCTGGAAAATTTAATACCTGAATCAGGGATCGTGAAACATATCTAGATATCTAGATACTGTTTGAAACATTCACAAAAAATAAAAGGAAAAAAATATGAGAAGCTGGAGTGATGTCATTGGAATTTTGTGACAAAATTATTAATTATTATAGCGGATCAAAATATGGGCTACTTCAGGTCAGATCACTCTGGGTTGATTCCCGTTCTGACTGGTGAATATATGCTCCGGGCCTTTTGAGGTGAAAGTCTGCTCGTCTCTCGTCTGCTTATGAAGGTCTGGTACCCTTTGCAGTGTGGTTAAATCGGGGCATCTTCCCTCTGATTTTGCTGGTTTTGCTAGCTTTTTGGGAGGTCGCTAAGGTCGTTTACCTCTCAATCTCATTATAAATATATAAACAACTACCACAGATTTGGTAGTGTCCAATGAATGTCATCTGTCTGTAGATGTTTGGAGCTAGTTGTGTGTATGTATATGGATGAAGGTCAACTGGCTACCCAAACTCAGTATGTTTCATTACGGTGTTTCCCAATATTTATATTGGGGGCCTAATCAATTTGTCGTGCTAACTACCGGCTAGCTTGATCGAGAAACTGTAATGGTCCAGACAACAAACAGAGTATGCTCATGCCATTGTTTCATACGTACATGGAATACGAGGACAGATTCAACTGATTTATTCAATGTAATAAAGACCACCACCTGCCCTGAACTATTACATATTTCGTTAGTTTATGAGTCAAACTTTAAACAAAAAATAAGCCATGTTAAGCCGCATCTTCCCCTTTCTGATATTTATCCACATACCTGCATTTCTACGTAGTGAAAGACTATTTTTATACAGTTTATTGGTAATCAAAATGTTCATACTTTCGTGACATATGGCTATCTTTCTTATTAATATCTACAATTTACCTGAATTATCAATTTTCATTAAAAAATGCGCAGATGGAAGCAGTTTAAGGATCGAGGTTTATGATCCGCTGCTTTAGCTTGGGTAAACATAATTTAGTTGTTTCCCTGTTTTATCAGACTTATTTACAGCCAGTTACGTCTATACCTGTCATAAATTAAAGGTTGGATGCCGCAAGTAAGCTATATACGACGACTGTATTCAATCGTAACTGTACAATTCACTTGTATTTATCAAAGGTGAGCTTATATCTAGTGCCTTTTGTAGGACATGAATAACACATAAAAATGCTTATCTATCTATACAAATCCTCGGTCTAATGACATAACATGCAGTGAGTAATGAGTATAAAGCTGCCTGAGGAAAGCCATAATAGATTTCTAGCCCCATTCTCACTTCTAAGCATGATATAACGACGACTTGACGACGCGCGCAAACACAAAGAATAGTACATGCCACAAAGGCAGCAGACAGAAAAGATCTACATTGCTATCAACAAATTCTACATGTTTATATGGAATATTGATTATATTACTGAGTGAATATACTGTACTGGAATGTCTTATACCGTAATTGGCTGCACTGCTGTATAACAAGAACATAATGCGATTTTTCTGCTTTCAGTATTTCAGGAATTCCTAAGTCATTAAGCCCAGTCTTACTAAGGTTAGAAATATTTTTATTAAATACATGTCATATGAAACAATCATGCAAGACAGGGGCTAATATCTGTCAGAAGATGACTGGACTGATACATAATATCGCTATATTGATAGCGGTGGATTGATCTTTTATTGATCTTATATCCATATGAGGGTGGTTATTCAATATCTTATTGATATATCGAAACCCTTTAATCGTGATACTTGGGCTATTAGTTGATATCCTGAATGTGTATTGTCACAGTTGAAAACAACAGACGGGTTTCGGCTGAAGACGAACGTTGTCTACATGTATTTGTTTGTCCTTCAAATGTTGTAGCAGTACAATATTCTTTAGTGATTACTCACTTTGTATTAAGTCTTCAACTGCTAGTCAATCTTTTAGCGTTGTGGATTGTTCTAGACCTCCTGATTGTTATTTCTGAGAATACTATTGCTATTCCCTTTATTCCATTATATTAACAGTTAAAGATGCTTATATTACTGTATAGTACCACATAGCAGCAAAAAAGGTTGGAGAAGCAGTTGGTCGAGTGTTGGGAACAGTAGACTCGTCACTGAAAGATCACGGGTTCGAAACCGCCCACAGGTCGACTTCTGCGATGATCTTCCGCAAATCATTTATCCCCGATTACTGAAGTAAACCCGTATCAAAAATGGATAGATGCTCGATATTATCCTTGGCTAGGTGATGCGAGCGTCAAAGGTATTGTATATGTACTGAATAGCTGCCAAATATACATCTTATATGCAAAACATTTCATTGTAAACCGCATCTGAAAGCCTTTATTGGCCGATACTTGCAGTCTGTAAATGTACTGTAGCTTGACTTTTACTTCTTATACTATGGTATATTTCCAATTAGTATATATCTAATGTAAAGCCATTTTGACTATGCATATCCACCAATTCTAACAAAAGAATTGTGAAAGGTAGTGAGGAAATAGCTATGGTTAAAAAGGCCAATCATTACCACACAGTGAATACAAAATCGTCATAAACATGTAGACATGTGGTATCAACAAAATTATTATAAGCACTGTGCCTGATGTTCGAAGTATACTCACTCGATGTAAACAAAACTGCAACTAAACCTTATGCAAAGTATACTTGTTATATACAAAACATTACATTAGCATAGTTAATCAAATGGGAATTATTTTTTGGCATTACAGGAATTGTGATATACTACATATAATTAAAAAATGTGAGAAAAAAATAGATTTTTAATGCGGTACCATTATTTATTAAGTGTGAAAATTTAATAGTGAATTATGTAACGAGACATATAGTTGTGTCGTCACTGTCTGTGATAAACTATGTACACATTGAATTGTATGTTCAAGTTATCACTGTTCAAATAAGCGCTTGATTCAGGCCACTTATGGAACACTGTAGAAGTGTTAATCCGTTTATGGTTTTAGTGAAACCTTCCGGCTCTAACCAGTATATAACCTAGAGAATTCTTCCAGCAAAAAGTACCTTTAACTTTGTCTACCCATGGGGAGTCGGAGTAATTCTTGCAATGGGGTTATCTTACGTTTTTTACTCATATTTGACTAAGTTTCAGATGCTCTAATCGATGAGGCACTTAGCCATTCGCTATCTCGTCATCTCATTCTAAATAATGATTAAATATCAGATAGAGTTGAGTGTGCAAAATCTATGGTTTCTCACTTTGGTGTTTTCCCCACCCTTATAAAAAAGTTATAATCCATTTGTCATGGTCGCCATGTAGGCTGGCATTGCAAAAGACTGATAGTGGCTCAGGAAATGGGGTAATCCTCAGCCCATAGTTACATGCCCACTTGAAACCTTTTTTACCAAGTCTCATGGAAAGGCCAACTCAGCATCATCGACTTTAAGACACAGCCAAGTATAGAGACAATATAAATACACTTTGATTTAGATGTACACATTTGTGTTAATATTTATCTTACTCTTAGTTATTAAAATGTTGGATATTTTCAAATTATAACTTATTTTGTGACTTTTTAATATGCTGTTCAATGCCATAAAGCTAACTTCTAAAATAGTCCATATATGGTGTGAATCTAAATAGATTTACTAAAACTAACTTATTTTATAGATAACAAACTCTCCAATAAACACGAGTATGAGTACTATGAACTGTGTCTGTGTAACTATTTAACTTAAGTCTTCAGATCATATTATTTATTATACTATAATTCACATATGAATAGATGACTAATTTATATAAATATGTTAACCTAATTAGCTAGTGCAGGCTATAAAATTACGACTAAAACGGACTATGGATTATTTAGGATTACCAGTTTTTTATTGGCGTGAACTTCGCTCAAGACGACAGTAGCTGCTTCGTAACAGCAGACGACGGATCTACAGACGACGGATGACGTCACTTCCGAGGCGTCTCGTTAACTCGAATGATTGTTCGGAAGAAGTAAAAATATTTTCTGTGGTGTGAACTGTTATTTAGAGGTTGAGACGCAACATCATGTCATACAGGGACGCGGTTGTAACTGTAAAACTAATACCATTACCATGCACTTTATGCTTTCGCGACGGAGACGTATACTCTCATTTTCTAACTTCCATTCTATATTACATGGGATGTCGTATTACAAAGTGGGTCCTTCCATGTGATCATTCACTGAGACCTGTTTCGACCTATCCACCCACACTAGCTGATAATTATGCCTTCTTTTCGTTCCTCAAGGCCGTGATGGGAGGTTAAGATCCAGAGGTCCAACCCGCATTGGACCATTAATTATAAAGGTATTTAATACGAGTCATGACTGCAACTTATTTTTGAGTTTAAACTACGAGAGATAAATATGTCTGCAACAATTTTGTCAAACTACTATCTTAATCACCCAAAAACGATTTAACTACTTTTTATTTGTTTCACACGTTCCTCCTCCAGTTGTCTCCCCCATCACACGGGCTACAATGGATAACCTAGTTATTTCCCCTCGTAGACTATACTTCATATTCTTTATCGTCAACACATAAGAACCATCACAATGATAGCAAGAAGGCAGGATTATAGTTATATTAATGGACGATCCCTATTTGAATCGGATTCTATTAACCATTTCAGCATCTCAACGTCCCTCCTCATGAACGTTTCTAGACGACGGTAATAAGTTGTCCTTTTTGTATCCATTATTGGGGGCTTTTTCGGTATTAAATCTACTAGCAGCCCGCCCACTACCCGCGAGCGATTGGAAGCTCGAAACCCACTGCTGCACACTCACTCGGCGCAAATATCTTGTACCTCTCGTCCCTAGATACCAACGTTTTCTTATTGCTACCAAAAATTATTACTTGTGCAAGGTACACAACTCATCAATAACACTCCACAAACTCTGCCTCACACCGACGCAGAAATCACACTGGTTTCATGTTCATATACCTTTATTTTTACTTTTCAATAATTTATAATCTTTCAGCCCCGGCCTCTCAATTTCTAAGTGCTAAGATGTATAACTGTCAACGTAGGCATTTAAAGCCCTACCACTCCTGACTCGGTTCAATACTTCACGTCGCTAAATGTGATCTAAATTTCAAGGCACAACTTGAAATATATTTTTCAAGAATTTGGAGATCATCCCAGTATTTTAACATGGTTTGTGACTTATATATTGTATAAATACTTCACAATACAGAATTTTTGTGTCCCTACATACAATGCGTAAATTTTTGTGATGTTAATGTGGGTTGCCAATGTGGTTCATTGAATAACTGGAGAGAAATACACAGAAAAAACCTATATCTATGATTGGTTCCATCAGAGGTATCGGTTTTTTCTGTCCATTTCTCTCCATAGATCTTTGTTAATCCTCAAACTATAACGCAAGTTTGATAACAATGTAATGTCACATAAGCCTACATAAATGTTTTTTGTGTGACTAAAACGCCATTGATACTGTCTCAACCCCATGTTTTCTTGATGAAAGGCTCGGGGGGCGTAAACGGAGGACAGCCTTTGTGGCCGCAGCCGTACGGATGCCACACCTTGCCGTCATCGACCATCTCCGGCCGGTACAAATAATCGGGAAACTCTCGCTTGGGACAGGGTGGGTATTCGAGCGTGTAGAGCACGGCGAAGTAATGGACCATGATGACGACCGCGCCCAGAACAACGATGTAATATAACACCTTGTCAGTGGCTCCCTTCTTCTGCCATACGAGCAAACCGTCATCTTTCTGTGAAGAGATTGAATAGTCATAATCTATAAAAGATAGATGAAGAAATGTGGGTTTCTATGCAAGACGTGTCAAAGAATATGATCAAAAAGATTAAAAAAGCCTTACAGACTAAATCAGACAAGCGCTTTCGTCTACAACACAAAAATTAATAGATTTAGAATGCTAAAAAGCATGCTCGTATAAACAAGAGGTCAAAGAGGCCTGAAGACGCTCACCCGAAAAGAGAGAAAATGACAAAAAAAGAGGCAAAGGAGGCCATCTTGATAGAACAAGAAAACAACAAGAGGCCAAAGAGACCTGAAAATACTCATTAAGATACCGAGACAAGAAAATACAGATTTGTGGAAAAACCTTCCCTGAAATAACATCAGATTGCCTAAATAGAAATGCCCTAAACAAATCTGAATGAGACCTACACAGACAATACCTGCCAAATGGCAGACTTTTGCACTGAGCAGACATGGAAATAAAGATTTACAAATAAAAAAGTCAATAGAAATTACCCTCTTTTCTCCCTTGATGAAATGCTGAAGAAATCTTACATTTATCTGAGGACACTATTCTTGAGAAAAAGATTTATCAAGTAAAATTAAAATCAAGTAAAATCGTACAAACAGCGAACCAAGTAACCCCCCTTACTGCAATCAAGAGAAGTTACCTTCCTTTGCTGCGACGATGATACCATAAACAATTCTAGAAGACACCACCCTGAGGACAATATTTGCTAAGTAGCAGACCTCTGTGATAGGCGGTTCTTGAGAATTTTTTT
Organism: Epimenia babai; assembly: GCA_011762755.2. Lineage (NCBI taxonomy): Eukaryota > Metazoa > Mollusca > Solenogastres > Cavibelonia > Epimeniidae > Epimenia > Epimenia babai. The sequence goes on from WURV02145437.1 coordinate 12,696, forward strand.
CAAGAAAATGCTGACATCGGATAGATAGATGGACGATGGACAAACTGCGATCTGAAAAGCTCACCGAGCATAAGCTCAGGTGAGCCGAAAAAAACTTTCTAAATCTACTACTTTCTATATTAATGTATACGAAAGATTGCATGAATGCTTGTTTTAAGTAGTCTGTAGGGTATTATATCTACATGTTAGTGGCTAGAGTGTTTGACATGGAATCGAGAGGTCCCTGGTTTAATGCACGCTCTAACCAGTATATTGCCTGTGGCAGTTTTTGGGCTGAAAACGCCCTCTACCCTGCGTGCACATGTAATCTGGATATCCCCTGGAGTGTGGTTCTGTTAAGGCTTTTTCCCGCTGATGTTTGTTGCGCTTCAGATGCTCTATGTATGGTCTCTATGTCGCTTACCTCCCCACTATGTTGCCATCTCATTGTAAATACGTATCCATTAACTTTCCATAGACTTAGCGGAGTGTGCGACATATTTAGCCCGTATATAGACTTTTGGAAGCTGTGGCTTGAATGTATAAAGGCCAATTACCTATCCACACCCGGTGGGTTTTTCACAGTAGGTGTTTTCCCCACCCCTTATAGGTGAGACTAATGGTGTTCATTAATAAAAAAAGGCTCAAGGTATAGATCGTAATGCAATGTACGAAATGTGTGGGGGTGAAGGATGTGATATAACGATACAATTAAACATATACTCCAGGCATAAATCCTCACATCACGGTGTGCGACAGTTAAAACTTGATATTGTTTAATTCAACGAATCCCCCAATATACTGACATAAACAAAGTTAAACGATTGCGACAATTTTCCTACAATTAGCCTGAAAACCCCATTTACCATATTTGATAGGGTGTAAAACTAAAATTTCGATCGTCATTTAAAATATCCTACTTTTACAGTGTATGCTAGGGATGTAATGAGTTAATAAAATCATACAGCACTCTATATATGGCTTCTTCCCATGGTGATGTATCAGAATAATTAGTTACTCACACAAAAATGAGTCATTTCATCCAATTGTTTCAGCATGATTCTGGTGTTGGGGACTTTCCCATACTTGCCACTGTAGTCAATCTTTTCAATTTTCACCCCCTCCCAGGGGTAAGCTTTGTTCTCGTATGTCACCCCCGGTACTTTCTTGAACTCGGTAGACATGCATCTCATCATACACAGAAGACGCGGCTGAAATATCCAACAACAACCAAATTTACATCAGAGGGATGCATTACTGTCACTCTGTTGTGAACAATAATAAATTCATCCAATTCAAAGACTCCATTTCACCTAAATTCTTTTAGCCCGGAATATGTAACGTAATGTAGAAATTTTTTATATAGCACAGATATCAGCAATGCTGCATGTCACGATGAGACTGGAAGATCGCTCCATAAATTGTGGACCTGCACACGAGAAACAGTGCCTATCACGTGTAATAAAACAACATGGTTTGACTACAGCCGTGTGTGTATCCCATGACCACAAACAGCGTGCAAGAACGTAGATTGTAAGACGCACGCTGATATAGGCTCAATAATTACAAAAACAACAACTTTAAACAAAATTATTTCACGAATCGGAGGCCACTGAAGACCGATTAATGAAGGAGTGATTTGACAGAATCTATTTTTCTTTATAAACGGATGTGGCGATACCACACGCGATACTCAAGACACGTGGAATGGCGGAACACTCGCCCCACTCAGCTTCGACCCGGAATACTCGACATGCCCCTGGCGATTCAGACCACTCGCCCCGCTTCAAGCACGCCCCAGCTTGGACGTACACGCATTCGATCTTTGATGTAACTGTCCTATGTAAATGTAACTGCCTGGCTGCAAGTTTTGTAATCGCTGTCCAAGCTTTCTATCACTACAATCACACAATATATTAGAACTCGCCTATGATCTTCGTATGTAAACATCGATTCCTCCGAAGTAGATATTGAAAATATATAAAAGGGAAGATTTTTTAATGTACTAATCACTCTAATCAATGGCTTTCCTACCGTGATCATCATTGATATTTCTCTATACTACTCTATATTACTCTATACTACTCTATATTACTCTATACCACTCCGTATTAAACCTACTGACGATCACGGATCCTCCTAATCAATGTGTTATATGTGCAGGCGAAGTTTGCAAAGGCGAGGAAGCCTTGCAGTGCAACATATGTGAACGTTGGCAACACTGGACTTGTGACACAGGTGAGACTGTCTATAAGCTCACTTTTCAATCAAAATATAAACTAACAATCAAAGCCCTATTAGCATCTTAATATGAAGTATATATATAATTATATATTCACAACAAATTTCAGGTATCACACGGGACTTCTACCGCAAACTAGTCAGCTCCGTTCGGCGGTCAGATAAATAATGCCCAGCCACCATAAAACAATGTGGCGACCCATATATGCTGCTGGGGTAAAGGGGCACAACCACGACGGTGTGCCGAAACGTGACATCCGCACGTATGTAGATGCTTAAGACGGTAACTATTCAGAGTAACTTATCTATTTCACTCAAATTTGTTTTATGATGTAATTGTTATGAGTAATCTATAAAGAATATAGTTATATATTACATTTCCATTGGATTTTTCCAGATTAAACAAAAACCAACACAGACATTATTGGAGGTACAAGGGAACACATCAGCTTTATCCCATGTGGAGATAATACCCTCAAACATACAGCCAACAAGATTCGCGAACAAACACCCCCTAAACATCCAACGACCCTCATATTCCAAGTACTGTCACTCATGTCTGTGACAGCTCGTCTATATGACGGTAATAGAAGCATGGAGCGACCAAAACTTCTAGGTACTTGACTCGTGCATTAATATTAACCTGTGCGTGTCTATTTAACAGATTAACATGACACACATACCGACATCAGCGTTGACGAATGGCGCCATCTTATCTTCAGAGGAATATACAATATAGACGAATGTGTTGTGTGTGTCAACTGTGAGTTATTTCGCATATCATGAAGGGAAAAATCTGTTAGCCAGGTGGAATGCCAATGCAGTGGGCAACCACAGTATCAACCTATATGTGGTCATCAATACACTACATGAAGAAACGCTTTGGTTACCATCCAGGTACATAATTAGGCGCGAGAGAAGTTGTGCCGATGGCAGTGACCACACCGTTAAGACAGCACCAACTGTCATAGCTATTGGAGCTGTACGATGACCGGAACATCACCACATATATTTACATAGTTTATTATTCGTCATATTTTATATTTGCCATGCATTACGTCCATATTTCTTAGTGCATTATGTGTTGTAATCACTTGCTTTTGTGAAATAAATTTTTTTACGTCACTCTAATTGTGGGGTTACTCAATTTACCACTGTTTTTTACACGTACATTAATATAGTGTGTATAGTTTCCCGATGGGTCGAGTATTCTGGGTTGACTATTCTAGGTTGAGTTTTCTTCCCATAGGTCCAATACTATAACGTGGACTGAGTATTCTTGGTCCAGAAATGAGTGGGGCGAGTGTTTCAATACCCGATACGTGACAAACGATCAACAACGATATAGGGACATTTGAGAAGTAAACTATTGATGCCATCGAGTTTGGACGCGACTAATTAAAGGACCGCGACTGCTTGTAAATAATAAATACAAAATAAGGGACAAAATATTATATTCGTTATCACAATTTTACTAATCTTTTGTCCGACGCTCAAATTTCGTTAACTTCAACTCAGCTGTCAAAAGGACTTTACAAGGAAGCAACAAGATTGATGGAAAATTAAATGAGCTTGATTTTATATATATATATATATATAAAGGTGAGTAAGATTGAAAGTCAATTGGTTTTTATAACTAAGTTTGTTTGTACTAAGTAACTAAATGAAGGTCGGCCCATATTTGATTAACTCGGTAACTGTCGCATTGTCGCGGTAGGTTTTGTTTCAATGTTTGTTTCCAACTAATATCGTAGGCTCTATATTATTATTAATGCAATGTGACAAAACCGCCATAAAAAGAATATAGATTAGATTTAGACGCTATAATTGCGATTACATTCACCTGAAAACGAAGTAGTTTGGACATTTTCAGCCTCTTATTTTGGTATTAAGACACAAAATGACTAACTGTAAGGTCGAAACTCGAAAAACTGTCAAGGTCGTTATGTGTATCCTCTAGCCTGACGCCCAGTTAACATATTTAACCCACCAAACTTTTAAACCCAACGATCGGTGTTTTTTCCATAACCTATCTTCACACACAATAGTAACTATATACAGATCCCGTTGAAAACTATAATCAATAAAATATAATGTGGCACATATAACTGTGACGAGTGACGAAAATAATGACACATTATAAAACAGTTAGGCTTACCGTTTGTTATTTGACACTGATAATTTAGCTGAGTTTTATGCTATTAGCGGTATTCTTTAACAGTTACTGGAATTCTCTTTTAATGCCAAAATATTTATTTCATTAGGTTTTATAGCAATACAATAATGTTTTTCCCCCGATATAACGAGCGGTATTTTTGGTTAAATGTCCGTACTTTGTATGTGCTTTTAAAGGGAAATAATAACAACAATCTCACTTAGCAACGGGTAAAACTTGTTGCATCCCTAACAACAAAGTAAAATATAAACAGCGATAAAATTGTGGATAAAATGAAATAACATAGCCATACTAATGCTTAAATAAATTAGTTCACTCTCAAAGCAAAAGGTAATGGATATATCTTACACTGTCAATCTAGTGACGACAGTAATATTCTGCAGAGAAATGTTGATTTGAGTTGATGATGCAGACGATGATCGCATTATGATTATCATTAAATTAATGAAGGATGAAATTTTGGACAATAAAATCATGATTTTGTTCACTAGCTCATGTAAAGCGTCATGAAAATGCTGGCTCTTCGTGTTAGATAATCTTAAATTGACAGCAAGCTTTCTAATACAGTTTCTGTTTGGTTAAGATTTTGGCGCAGTGAATGAGTGCGGTCCGGATTATGGTTAGCGATAGCGTTAGAATATATACTGGTGTCATGGCGGTACATTGGTGGGTGGATCGCACTAGTTTACTGCCCAAGGATTTCATTGTTTGGTTTACAATAAATATCTGATTATGCCAGCTTATCTAATATAAGGAATAATGTATGATATCTGTTACGTGTATGATACCCGATGTTGTTACATGCATGTTTACACAACAGGATGCCGATTGCAAAGGATCAGTTGGAGGTGATGCAGGTTTGTAAATTGCTACAGTGTGTACGCGAGGATAACCTCGAGCAGATCGAGAAGTTAACGATCAACGGTGTCCCGCACTTGGTGAATTACAACGACCCAACCGATGGGAATACCGCCCTGGGGGTGGCAGCCTCCATGAACAAAGACACAATGGTTGAGTTCCTCCTCGGTCTCGGAGCTCATCCCGATGTCGTGGACTTTGAAGGTCGTACGGCAACGATGCGGGCAGCAGCATTCGGCCACATGGAATGCGTGGATAAACTGGCAAGAGCCGGAGCAAACATGAGGATTCTGGATCTTGAAGGGCGAGGTGAATGATGATCGTATCATTCTAGTTTCTGATTTGGGTTTTCTTCACGAGAATTGTTTTCACTTCAAGTATTTCCTATTGTTATCATCACTGTCATTATTAACATTTATATTTTACATTAATGGGAGTTTGCTACAGTGGTTCACTAAGAACTGGGGAAAGATATAGTGGTTCACTAACAACTGGGGAAAGATATAGTGGTTCACTAACAACTGGGGAAAGATATAGTGGTTCACTAAGAACTGGGGAAAGATATAGTGGTTCACTAACAACTGGGGAAAGATATAGTGGTTCACTAACAAC
>WURV02145448.1:0-18558 GCA_011762755.2 Epimenia babai
TTTAAACGAAAAGTCATTCGTTAATATTGATTTTCGCTATCACAAATAGTCCATTTACTATTCAGTGTATGGAATAGATTGAGTTTAAAGCAACAACAAGTGTAGTGTGTTGCGTAAATGTTGTGTTGGTAAGAAAATGTGTGTAAAAATCGAGAATATCGCCAATATCTGGCTAATTAGCCTGACTGTTGCAATTATGTTTGTGAGATGTGCACGTTGCTGCCATTTTCCAGGAAGTGGCAGCTCGAATTGTAGTTCGGTGTCAATATATAAAGGAATCCCCGATACGCCAGCTTATTACGGAACTTTATTCGACTTTACATTGCCAAGAGACGCTTTCGTCAGTGATGGGGGATATGTTGTATATCTTGAGGTATGTAAAAATGTTGAAGTGGGCATATACAAAATTAATATACTTTTGGAATTTATTCTATTGTTGAGTATACTCTAGCATCGAAACATGCTTGATGTACAGTGAGTCGATGAAAAGATTTCTATCTTTAATATAATTTTGCAAGGATTTAACACTTCGGCTTATTATCAATAAATAGCCTAAAATTATGCACTAAAGAACATCGGTGCGGGTTCACTCTGGAACGATTATTGTAAAGGATCGAATATGGCCCCGATAACGGGGTTATCCTCAGCCTATTGTTACATAAATAAATGGAACGAGTACCATGCACCAATGAAGCTAAGTGATGTCTATACTGCGCTATGCAGTAAGATATAATAAGTGACCACAAACTGAATACCAATGATAATCCGCGGACGTGTATATTGGTAAATGCAGCGGAGATTGAACGTTCTTATACGATTACCTAACTACATGTAAATTTAGTACATAATAAAATTGTCAGCGCAGTGAACTAGTGCGGTTCGGGTGAGGATTAGGGTTAGCGATGGCATTAGGGTATCTGCTGGTGTAATTGCGGGATATCGGTGGCCGGGTCGCACGAGTTCGCTGCGCCAAGCTGTCCAATAGCTCACTTGTTTAAGTTACATTCGATTGTTTGAAAATTAATCACAGTTGTTTTTGGATACAGCATAAAGAAAGTTACAACAGTGTGTTAACGCTGGTTAATGGCACATTGCATATATACAAAATGGGGATTGCATTTAGTGATGATGTAGGGGGCAGCTGGCTTAGTAGTTAGAGCGTTTGACTTTGAATCCACGGGTCCCTGGTTCAAATCCCGCTCTAACCAGAATACTAACTGTGGCGTTTTCCGGGCTGAAAGCGCTTTAAACCCCATAGGCCGTGGGGGTCTGGTTAGCCCTCGCAGTGTGGTTCTGTTAGGGCTTTTTCCATTTGCTGTGCTTCAGATGCTCCATATATGATCTCTATGTCGCTTACCTCCCCGCTATGTCGTCATCTCATTGTAAATAACCATTGACCTTCCATAGACTTAGCGGAGTGTGCGACATATGTAGCTCGTGTGTAGACATCTGGAACCAGTGGCGTGAATGGAAAATTGTCTGCCCAGACTCGGTGGGTTTTTAACATTCTGTGTTTTTCCCCCACCCGTTGTAAGTGAGGCTAATAAAATTGACGTGTTAACCACATAGGCTAGCTTTTTAAAGGGTCATAAATGAAATTGGCCTCCACAATTACTTCGGTAGTCAGCCTATAAATAAAAAAAAATAGTGATGAAGTCCCGTGTCAAGATATGTAACTAAATTACCATATTGGTTTTATATTATTGTTAAGTATAACTTTTAAGTAAAACTACATTTTTGCGTCAATGCATGTCAGTGTATAAATGAGTTAAGGTAGTAAATGCCAATCATCACACTTGAATATTGACTACCTTATTTACAAAAACCCACTTCAATAGAAATCCTTCTCAATATCCTACTGTGAAAGTCCAAATTGTCCCACATTTCATAAAGGTGAAAAGGCAGGGAAAATCCCTTGTTTGTGAGACTTAACCTCGCGCACTCTCGCATGAGTAATGTAATATGATCATTTCTACAGCGCAGTGCTCAGTCCCATGGACTCTCTACTGCGCTTTACAGGGGTATATCTAGATATTAAGATACTCTTCTATAAAATGTATACTGCAGAAATTTAAAACGATAAAACAACTTAAAATTAGAACATGTTTTAAATTGATAAATATATACTCGTATTGAACAGTGTAATTTTGGTAAGCTTTATTAAATAAAAAGCTTTTAGTTTAGACCTACATGTCGTAATAGTAAATAGTGACCCAATGGACACAGGTAAGGCATTCTATAAATCTGGTCCCGCACTTGAGAAAGAACGACTGTGTAAGGTCACTAGACGACATGGGTTTTTGCCGCAGTGAAAGGTGACGCTAACTGGAGGGTACGTCGGGGTACAGAGAAGCGGACGATGTCGTTGATGTATGTTGAGGCCAAGTTGTGTAAAGCACGAAAAAAAATTTATCAAAATCTCAAATTAGGTGCGTTCACGAGGTGAGACCAGTGTTAGGAATTTTGATTGCCATATAACAACGTGACATGCAGCATTTTGGACGCGAACAAAGCGAGATAATAACATGTCGGTGCAACCACTCAGTACACTATTACAGTAGTAAATATGCGAAGTCACGAGTGAATGTATGATAGTAGCATTACTAAGCTGTGTACTAGTAAGCCCATGCTACTAACTCTGGGTAGCGACAGTCCAATTATCTGATCTCTCATCTAATGGATGCTCTGTAATTAACTCCTGATAGATGTCTTATCATCGCCTAATAGTTCCCTGAGACACGCTAAGTGGAGATAGCTCATAGATGCCTCATAGATGCCTAATCAATGCGTGATAGATGCCTGATAAAAGATGCGTAATAATCGATAGTTTGATGGGGTCTAGTTTACGCGCAGAAGGTTGTGTTAATCCAGCTCTCAGTCAGATGAAATCGTTTTCTGGAGAGTTGTTCCGTACTACGTTGTTGCTTTCAAATTTGAATTGACATGAGATATCGACATAGTCACGTCGCGTCTGTCTTTAGCCAGGTGTTATTTGACGTTTCAGACCGATTCATTGAAGGGGTTCGCGGCGTGGTTATCGTACGACGTCAAGACGTGTTCGCTATCGGGCACCGTGCCGCGAATGGACCGCACGCGCTTGGCAGTAGACGCCGTAGCTCAGTGTCCGTCATGCAGAGGGAACGCCTGTTTAACCCGAGATACATTCACGATACATTTCCGTTATAAACCGAAAGGTAGCGATGTCAGTTCGCCTTGTTGCATGCCAGAGCCGCATGAAACGCGCATGATCTCATCATCCGTTGTTACCCGAACACATGCAGAACCACATCTCACTAGTTTTATCTCGCCCATACATGATATTATTCCTTCTTCGTCCACCAATAATGAAATATCACGATCTATATCTTCCACGTCTACTTCAGCGTCCTCGGTGTTCAATGTCCTATCATCGATCCGTTCAAATACGCCATTCGACCATCGTAACATGAAACTAAACGCCAGCACGATTGTGTCACTGAGCCCAAGTTCACTAATCACTACCCCGTACGTCTATTCCAGTGAAATACTGCAAAGTTCGCAGCTAAATGAACTTTCTCTTCCTACGACAATGGACATGGTTATGACCTACCCTTTAGCGTCGGGTAACACAGAAAAACTACCGCCATCAATTATTCCGCAAGAATCATTTTCTTATACACCTTACTTTAGCGAGCCAGATTATCAGCAATTCAGTTTGTCGACTGAATTTTCACCGACGATCACACAGTTCTTGATTCCTAGTAAATCGTTATTAGCAGCAAAAATCAGCCAAGTTTCTGTTCGAGTCGAGACATTTCTAGAAAGTTCCGCATCAAGTTCTGTATCATTTCTAGAAAGTTCTGTTTCGGCCATATTATTTAATATATCAACCTCGAATGGAATGTTCAAACACAGCATGAATTTAAATGATTTTTCGTTTGCACATACTAACCCAGAGTTTTCTGTTGTCACGTCCCGTCTTAACCAAGTAGACACGTGGCTTGAAAGCCGCTTCGAGGATATACAACCGTCGGCTGTACAGAGCACGCTCATTCCCACAGGTTGTACGCAATCAAATTCGTGTAGGTTTTTTTTTTAAAATTCTGTATAATAAAACATAAACACTAAACACCCGCAATGTATATTGTTTATTAGATCACATGAGCTTAGGCAAGGTGTGCTTCTCTGATCAGACATCTTCCATCATCCCTTGATCTGAAGCTGAAATCTTCTCAACAACCATTTATCGTAGAGTTTTGCCATTTGGCAGATGTTCTCCCAGAGTTGGTCTCTTTTAGGTTTGTTAGGATTATCATGCAACCAAGGGGAGGTAATTTATGGTGATGTTTGTATTTTTATTTTAAAAAATCTTCGTAGCAACTGGTTGTTATAGAGCTCTGCAATTTGGCAGATATTATACTTGGGTTGCTCTCTTAGATTTCTTAAGCATATCATCAGACCAGGGGAGTTAATTTCTGCATATGTTTGTATTTTTATTTTAAAAAATCTTCTCAGGAACTACTTGTAATACAGCTCTGCAATTTGGCAGATATTATCCTTCGGGTGGTCTCTTTTAGATTTGTTATGCGTATCAGCATTGGACCAAGGAGGGGCAATTTTGGCCGATGTTTGTAACTTTAATTTTAAAAATTGTCTAAACAAGCTTAAGTTTTTTTAATGATTTTAATGTTCCACAAGAGTGCTCTTATGTCTTTTGTTTTACTATCTGAATGGGTGTTTTGCAGTCTTTGGCCTTTTGTTTCTTCGTATTTTCAGTTTTGTTTTTATGGTTTTTATTTATTTTGCATTTGTAGTGACAGTTAATCTCTAATTACCATAAATAAGCTATCTTTGAACTTTGTATCACTATATTATAGTATAATTTGTCAATTCATAGCCTGAAAGTAGAAGTAGTGTTTAATGTAATGCATAATGTAATGTATGTAATGCAACTATATTATTATCTGTATCTTATATGTACAATAGTATGGTGTGCACACAGCTGGCATCATTCAAATGTAAAGCATTCATTCCAGACTCCAATAGACATCCCACTGATTGATCTCCACTAGCATCATCTTAATACCCAGTCTAGTTTTTGCCCTGCAAGAGCCTCATAAATGTACAGTATATTAGTGGGATACTTGTTGCTTTATTATAAACCAATAAAATTAAAAGAGTACTTATCGCAGTATGAGATCGTGGGAGAGGAATGTAATTTCAAATGGAAAAACTTGTTGATAAGCAAATCACTACTTTGTGGATACTTACCTTATGAGAAGTTCTATAAATACTATAAAATGATTTCTGCGTGATATTAGCGATAATGATTTTACAACTATCATTGGCGCGCTATTCACTATTATTCACTCTGTAGAATTTTATCAAATAGAATTCATGCCAATTGATTTATTTCTTTCAGGCCAATTATTTTAAAATTGCTTCAGTTTTACGTAATGCTCACATTTCATGTATATCACAGCATCAACATGTCCATATTAAATCAAAGCTTCCAGAATGGCTCTTATTTTTTATCCAATAATAACAATTAAAAGGTGTGATGTAAACTATGGTGAGATTTTCGTATAAACTTTCTATTGTGTGATCTTGAATGAGTGTTTGAAAGCCTGTTGGCGGATTTTGTTTTAATATCCAAATGAATGTTTTGAGCCCTGTTTATCCTCTTAAATGTACGAAGGTTTGGAGTTTTTTTCTTAAGCCTTCTGTTTTAATATCCGAATAAGTGTTTTGAAGCAGATATGGTTTTTTGTTTTCATATCCTAATGAATGTTTTGAGACCTGTTTCATGTTTTTTGTCTTAATATCTAAATGATGAGTGTTTTGAGACTTGTTTCAGCTTTTGTTTTAATATCTGAATGATGAGTGTTTTGAGACTTGTTTAAGCTTTTTTTTTATTATAATCCAAATGTTTGGAGGCCTCTTTGACCTTTTTTATTTACTCCTTTTTCAGTCTTTGTTTGTTTTTTGGTTTTTTATATATTTTGCGACGGTTGTCTTTTCTTCAGTTTTCATTTATATTCATGCATCTTAAGTGCATCTTTCTTTGTTTTTTGTTTTCTTGTTTACTTTTTTCCCCAATAGTCTGGTGAGCGCCTTGAGGCCTCTTTGGTTTCTTGTTTGTTTTGTTTTCTAATTTATTTTTTCCAGTAGGCGGACCTGGCCTATCGTAGTAAAATTTAACACTATTAGTACATGAAATAAAACGCTCTTAAATGTATACCATCATGAAGAAATTCACAAAATCTGCTGGCCAATGAAAATGCAGTGCAATTGTCCATTTGAAGCCTTTACATATATCATCGTGTTTCGCACCTGACAGTATACTTCATATACGAAAGCTTGTGTTAATCTATATTAGTTAGTCCAAAACGTCTTACTTTTGTACTTGTCGTATCAGCTTTTACAATTCCGAGATACTATAGTATACTGTCACTATTTGCTATCAATGTCAGAGATCTGAGTGCTTAGTTTACTCAGATACTTTACCTCAGAGGATTTAGATGTTATTGATACGATCTCAGGTTTACTAACTTCATAGGTAGATCGTCTTTGTGCTGCTGCATCAGAATTTTCCAATGTTACGTCTATTTCCGTTCCGTTTATTTCGGTTCCTTCAAGCTATTACACTTTGCTTCGGTGCACCACATGGTGATTTTACTTCCAATTTTTATTTTTATTTAGATTTGCTTGCGCGTTTCATACGTTTTCATCTTTGCTTTATGCGATTCAACTTTCCAGGTTCACGTTCCTACGTAAACAACCACCCACCCTTACTCGGTCACAAACCGCCCCATTTACACATAAACGTCGGCGAGTTTTACACGCACAAAATCGCTCCGTACACTTTCACGGACGAAGAGGACGGCGATGCCAGCAATCTCTGGTTGTCTCTCACGATGAAAAACGGCTCGCAAATTCCGGATAATTACTGGCTATGGTTTACTCAAGAAACCATGACTATCTCGTTGTTTCCGTCCGTTGCAGATTATAGAAAAGATGACCTGGAACTAGTTTTAGCCGCCAGAGATTACGAAAATTTAGAAATTCAGACAAAACTCACGATAACATTGGACGACAGTTCAGTTTCTGGATTCAGTCATTCCTTCCGCATCAGTTTCCACGACGATGATTTCGTGCGCAGCAAAATTTTACTCGATTTTTTCGGTCGACTGTCGTCTTTTTCGAGCGATAAAATCGACGTAAACCGCGTAATCGTTCTCGCCGTGACGACACCTCCGGTGTCGGTGGAATTTTACGTAAAATCCGTGCCTAAGGACGTCTGCGATCGCGTAAAAATCGAGGAAATCCATTCGCTTTTTGTGACGAATGGAAGTCTCAACGCGCGATTCGTCGATTTCATGAAACCGGATTTTCGAGTGGAGAGGGTCGCGATGAGGCTACATGGTGTTTGTCAGGCGAGAACGCGTCACGACGTTACTCAGTCCCACAATCTCGCCACGGCCATCGCTATCCCGATCGCCTGCGTCGTCCTCCTGATAATCGTCTGCGTAATCGCCGTCTGCATAATCCGGTGTAAAAAACGTCGCCGGCGCGCCGCCCGCGGCGACGAAGGCAAGAAGATACCGAGTCGCGCGCCGGTGATTCTACCCGACGATTTCCACATGATCGACGTTGATTATAAGGGCAAGAAACCGACGATTCTAATCGGCGAATGCGGGCAGACGCAACCGGTCGAATCGGTCGGCGATTTCCACGGAGATCGGCCGCCACCGCCCGAGTACCACCGCGGATTCCGGTCACATGATGCGAGCGGCGATGATTCGTTTGGTTGTCACGGCAACTCGGAATCGCGAGATGACAGCTTACCGGTTTATCGAACGCTCCCGCCATATCGTTACAACCCCAGCGTCTTCACGGAGTTGTAGTTTGGCTTTTATATGGTACACGGTATGGTACATGGCAACGCGGTACATAGTGTACGGTCTTATGGTACAGGGTAGTTCAGTACCGACGTCGATACTGTTACGTCACCTCCCCCACCCTCCAATATGAGGGCTGGTCTTAGTCTACACATCAGAAGAACAATGCTGTTTCCCCAAAAAGTCATGGGAGAGCATGGTAACCCATAAAATTTTATGATTTTCTTTATGTTTATATTATTTAGACTATATTTTTACAAAGTCTATATAAATATGCGTTGCCCCAAGTCCCTATTAGGCTTTTTCTCTCTAATTTTTATTTTATTATTAGCTGTATCGAGTGAATTATCATCGTTATTTTTATCTATATGTAGATAAAGTTTAGTTGCTGTATACTGACCCCGTAAAAGTGTTGCAAATTTGTTAAACACTGCATTTTACTTTATTTGTTGTAGCATCTTTTTCCAATTGTTTTTTTTTACATTTTGTACTATGTCCTATATTTGCAATAGTAATAATCAGCATTCTCGATGAACCTACAAAGAAAATCTATTATCCAGATTGTGGGCTGAAACAATATTACTAATTTACAACTACAGGATATTGCGTCATTGGGAGAATGAAATTTTTTCAGCACACGTCAAATTTTTTGTACTCACTAGTCAATAAAAGTTATTTATTGAAACATAATTTGATAAAAATCTCAAATCCAATTCCATGAACTTCTACAGTCTTGAGCAGATATATAAAATTATCCCATATTTTACATTTAGAATAATGTGACAAATCGTGAGAAAGTGAATTTCGGAAATTACGCTCTGTGAATTTAAATGTCCGTAACAAGTACTGGAAAAGTAGGCGCCTGCTTATTGTGCGCCTGGCTGGCTTTAAATTTGTGACATGGATGTAAATGTCATGATATTCATTCAGTTTTTCACATATGAAGGGGAAAATGTCTGAGAATTGTTTGCGTTTGTCTCAGTACAGAAGAAAAAGACGAGGAGGTTTTGGTGCTACTTTAAAATCATATGCAAGTCACACGTACAATTTCGCCTTGTTATATCCCTTAAGATATTTTTATGATAACCCATTCCACGACAAATCTTCATCAATGTTCAAATACGAAAATATTGCTCATTTGCTATTGTGGAAGGCGCGGGAAAAAATTGTGGCTTCGTGCTGGTTCGAACTAGCAACCTGTCGCATGAAAGGCGGGTGACCACTGGCACCGACACAAGTTCTCGAAGGGCGCTTTAATGACATCTCTAAGTATTGTGACGCTCAGTATTAATTTAACTGAATCGCTGTTATATATCGAAGTCATACTTTCACTTTAAACGTAGAAATCCATTATACACACTCGCCCGTATCGTCGCGATTATCATATATTTATTCAATCGTGTTTTAATAATGCAATCATGTAGATGTCTAATTTTAGCAACGACAACTTTGGTGCTCTATACTGCTACTATTTATATATTTTTAGCGATTTTTTAATTATCGTGCGTAGGACGTTGATTGTGCTTTACGTATGTCTAAATTTACTATTATCATGTGAATATCCGAGTATAGCCAATGCTGGTTCGTGAAAATTTTGAAAAACAATTAATATTTATAATATAGCCTTGTGTTATATACACCATTTTAACTGAAAAATTGAGTTTAAGAAAACCGAAATATTGTACACACCCTCAACTCTCCATTGATTGTATCAAAGATCCGGTAAATTAAGGTAAAGTTCGTACTTGGTTAGATGTGTCTAGCCCCAGACGTTACCCAGGCAACAGAGCAAGATCCTGTTTTATTTTTCACGTTCGTAAGGCGAGCTAGATCACACGTGATGATGTCGTTTTTTTCTCTTGGATGCCATTCTTGTCTCATAGTAAACTAACCACTAATGGAGGTGATTTTGTGATAATTATGGACATTAATCACATCACGTGATAAGTGTTTTATCACTTTTTCGCGTTATCTGACTTACATATATATATATATGCTTTATGGATGTTGTCTTTTAAGCGTATATAATGAATTTCACGTCATTTACAGGGCTATTGCCCGCAGTCATCACGAAACCAAACTTTTACACACTGATTATATTGCTTCATATTGAATTGTTTGATGTTGTAAATATTTGCTTTTATACAAAGTAAAATATTCTCGTTCAATTGCGAACAAATTTCATTCACAGGTGATTTTTATTCTTGTATAATATTGTTGGACCATTAGTGATTTCAGTGCGAGTCGGGGCCTATCTCAACCCTCCCAGCCACAGACTCGATATCTCACCTGAGTAAGCGGTCATTAGGTGACTCCATGCGACGCAGTAATGCTGTCAAATTTTTCGTCATTCGTCGACTGAATCATTATTTCTACGAATGTCTTATTGACGTTACTCAGAAATTCACTGATAAACCTATATCCCTGATGGGACTCAAATTCACGATCTGAACTGGTGCAAGGCCGCAGTACACCATTGCGCAGTATGTCAAACGAAACTCGGAATTAATGTCTCATGCTATAACAGGTGGAGAGAAATGCACAGGGAAAAACCTATACCTCTGATGGGACTCGAACCCACGACCTCCAGATAACCGGTCTGGTGCTCTACCAACTGAGCACAGGAGTTGCGCAGAGGAAGGTTTGCCCCCTGTAGCTATTTATAGACCCCCATTACCATCGCATATAACAGGCAGGTTACTCGATGGGTTGTCACAAAAAGGGGTACTCCATTAAACCAACTTTAAATACACCAACCAACCAATAAACCAACGAGCTTTTAAGTGATTTATCTGGTGTAAAGGCATGCTTCCTCTTGTGTATTTCTGCCCTTATAATCAAGTCTTTAGCCCCCAAGGGGAAGCAGATAGTAAAATGATAGTAGCGCAATACGCGTAACTGAAAGGTTGCAGGTGTAAAACTGGCTACTGGTTAGGTTTAGTCATATATCCTCAATTGCCAGAGTAAACCCGCGTCTAAAATGGGTTGATGCCTCATATCCTTCACGGATGATGCAACTGTTGAAAGGATCGGACCTGCTCTCGGAAGATTCATTAAATATTCACTTTATACCGCATCTGAGAGCCTCTATTGGCCGATACCGGCGGTCTATACGAGTAAATGTACCTTTACTCCTTAGAGTGGGACATCGCTGGTTCATGCAGTTCATTTTTATGCAGTGATTCACATCGCGCCCCGATCACTGATCCACCGAGAAAAACCTCAATGAAGACCGACTCCGGGTAGTACATGGAGTTAATATTTATTATAAATATTTATAAATAATTTTATTATTTCCAGAATCATTACCAAGCTATCTATGGAAGGGTTGAAACTTGGAGGACATCAACCTTTGACCTTTGTTCTGTAGTTGTTTCGCAAAGTACGACATTATTACGCAGGACAGACGGACTAGCTTTAAGTGGGGAAATACCATGGCAGAGTCTCGACAGACGACGGACTTTCGTCGGGACACACCACCGGTTCCAAATACTACCAGACCGCCTATAATACGTCGCAAGCTTCGATATCTATCTGCGATAGTTGATGGGTATTTACAATGAGATGATGAGACAGCGAAGATTGAGACGATGAGACCATCCCCGAGCATCTGAAGCACTCCCATGTTACGAGAAAGGCGTCCATACATTACCGCACTCCCCTCCCCCATGGGCTGACGGGGGTTTAAGGTTCTCTTGCTCGAAAAACACCGCAGGTAGTTTACTGATTAGTGTGCGAATCTATTCAGGGCCTTCTGTATTCAAGAGCAACGTTCTAAAAACCAGGCTAACTTCTAATAATTTCCTCACATAAATCACTGATTACAGGATCCTTAATCCTTACCACACTGACATCCGTCCAATACACATTACATTAAAATAGTAATACAAGTCTGACAACCGTGTGCTCAGGGCTAAGAGAACTTAGTAAGATGCTGAGGAGGCCTCTAGACCCCTCAATACTAAAGAAGAAACCTCAAGACCCTTACCTGACTATCTGAAAAATTAAAAACTGAACAAGAAAAACAAAAAATTAAGAAAAAAATATTGAATGAAAGAAGCATTTGACATGCTTGAATATAAGTGAAAAAAAGACTTGCAAAATAAATAGAAACCATAAAAACAAACAAAAGCTAAAAAGAAAAAAACAAAAGGCCAAAGAGGCATCCAGACACTCAGATATTAAAACAAGAGACCAAACAGGCTTCAAAACATTCATTCGGGTGTAAAAAAGGCCAAAGAGGCCTCACCTTGTGTCACCTTGTGCTGTCGAGTCGAGTCCGACCCCTAGCGATCGTCAAGAGGCCTACAAACACTCAAATATTAAAACAGGAGGCCCCAAAATACTCATTCTGGCATTAACGCAACAGGCCAGAAGCCTCAAATGACTTCTGGAACATTAAAAACATTTAGAAAATTTCAGCTTAGAAAATTTTTTAAGTAACATTACTAACATTAAATGAAATTACCTCCCCTTCATCCGATGATAAGCTTACCAAATCCACAATAGACCAACCCCAGGAGAACATCTGCCATGTGGCAAAGCTCTACAATAAATGGTTGAGAAGATTCTTTTCAAGAACATGTTAACATCGGACGGACGGACAGAACCCGATGAGAAAAGCTCGCCGAGTACAAAGCTCTGGTGAGCTAAAAAACCAATTCAGCCTTAATCATAGCCGAGACGAAATAATCTCGGCTGATCACTAGATACAACAGCCACGCAGCTACAGTATGCCATGCCCAATACAAGCTGTTGAAACATTGATAGCAGGTGTTATACACCAGTTAAGTATCTAAGTGTAGCTACCGCATGTATTACAGCAATACAGTATGAAAAAAATTACGTTATTGGTTAATGTGGATTTGATAGGTATTAGGTATGTGCGTGTAATAGCGTCAGCTACGCAGGCCGCTCGGTGTGTTGGATCGGCTTGCCGTCTGACCAGATTCTTCTTTCTTGGTATCGCTGAATTTATGCCAATAAATCAAGTGATAATGAAAATAGGGTGTGAAAAATACGTAAACGCGTGCTAAAAATATAGTACCTACTCATGAATACGTAAGCTCGTGCTAAAGATATAGTATCTGCTCATGAATACGTAATCTCGTGCTAAAGATACAGTATCTGCTCATGAATACTTAAGCGCGTGCTAAAGATATAGTATCTGCTCATGAATACTTAAGCGCGTGCTAAAGATATAGTATCTGCTCATGAATACGTATGCGCGTGCTAAAAATGTAGTACCTGTTCATGAATACGTATGCACGTGATAAAAATATAGTACCTGCTCATGAATACGTAAGCGCGTGGTGAAAATATAGTACCTGTTCATGAATACGTATGCACGTGGTAAAAATATAGTACCTGCTCATGAATACGTAAGCGCCTGCTAAAAATGTCTCTGCTCATGAATACGTAAGCGCCTGCTAAAAATGTAGTATTTGCTCATGAATACGTATGCACGTGGTAAAAATATAGTACCTGTTCATGAAAACGTATGCGGGTGGTAAAAATATAGTATCTGTTCATGAAAACGTATGCGGGTGGTAAAAATATACCTGCTCATGAATACGTAAGCGCCTGCTAAAAATGTATCTGCTCATAAATACGTAAGCGCGTGCTAAAAATGTAGTATCTGCTCATGAATACGTATGCGCGTGCTAAAAATATAGTAACTGTTCACGAATACATAGTAAGTTTATTAGCTGTTAGCAATAGGCTGATTACCATTGTGTAGTTCATTCATGACCCTTTACAATGCTAGCATATGCGATTAACACGACCTCTCTGGGAGGCGTAAAACACCTGATGTGAAAAACCCATCGAGTCTGTGAAGACAAATAACTTTTTCCCATTCACGCCACTGGTCCCAAATGTCTGTAGACAGCGCCCACTCCGCTAAGTCTATGATAGTTAGTGGTTATTTAAAATGAGATGACGACATAGCAGGGAGGTAAGCGACAGAGAGACCATCCATAGAGCATCTGAAGCTACGTCAGAGGGGAAAAAGCCCTAACAGAACCACACAGCAACTACTACCCAAACCCCCCATAGGCACAGGAGTTTAAAGCATTTTCTGCCCGAGAAACGCCACAGGTAGAGCATGAATTGAACCACGGTCCTCTGCATTTAATGTCAAAGTCAAATGCTCTAATAACCAAGCTATCTGCCCCCGTTCATGAATACGTAAGCGCAGGTACAAATATAAAATGTATATACATAGTCTGAAAGTATATTGCTATAATGGTGCCAACATTAATGAAAATATGTCTAAAATAAACAGTTGGAAATTTTACATTCGGGAAATTTCTTTAGTATAATTTCGCGTAGCAAACGCGCGATAAATGCAGTTATATTTCTAATAGTGCGCACCCGTTGTCATTCAAGTGCGTGTAGAGTTCTGCAACATTTCCGATGGTTTCCAGACGACCGGCGAATTCACAATGGCGCTTCGAATGTGCAGAATTTAACCGGTTGTTCCAGAGCGAGAGTAAATTATGTCCCCCTGAAGCGAGATAGGCCCTCGTCAATTCATAATTGTCATAATTGCGAGTATGGGGAATTTCGTTTGAGACTAGTGCCACAAAGAAAAAAAATCACCAAAAAATGTAGGCCACGGAACATGGGTATTCAGGGGAATACCCGTGTTCGGGGGAACAGGGGAATACCGGTATTCGCATAATGGGAGGAATAATATTATAAGGCCATATATGGAATCTATTACAAATATTATTTTATAATGATACTTATATAGTTTATTACGATTTATTAGAGGCTGACTTCTCATGTAGTGAAGTTAGTCTCTGGAACCGAGGGTTGGATGTAATTTATCCAGCTGGCGAAACTGCGGGCCATATTACTGAAAGGTTGCACCATCTCTGGCCTCAGCTGGCCTCAGTTCCATAGAGTCGGTGTTACTTGGTGTTCCGTGGCCAGTTTTCATGACCAACCGGGTATTGTAATTGGCGGCCATGTTTTTTTTGTGGATATGGTAGCTCACTTTATCGAGTACCGGACTCCGAATCGATGAGTGGAGGGTTCAAGTCCCGATCGATGCCAATGTTTTCCCCGTTGTATACCCGGGTATGTATTTTATCCTTATTAATTTAGTATTTAAACTAATTTAGACTTTGCCGTAAGTAACTAGGAAGTTGATTTGTGGCCAAACGAAGAAATACTGACCAATATAGTAAATTTGTGAGGTGCCTGCTGGGACTTATAAAGCTACCCTCCCTAAAGAATTGTGAACCATCCTTTGGCAAGCTGCACAAGTGGCTTCAAAGTGCAATGTATAAAAATCAAACGATAAAAATCAAAGGGGTTTAACCCGTACGACACTGACATCTGTATATCACATTACTATAGAAATACAATTCTGTGACAAAAGAGTGATAAGGGTTAACATTTTTAACATTTGCGTATAAAACTATGCATTCAACTTTGCACGTGAATACCGTGATCCAAAAGATATTTAATCAGCGTAATGGTAAAGATAATAATAGAGGTAACAATCTAGAATGCTCTTTAACTCGCGGGACTATTTTTTACGACATATCAGTACGTTAGCCATCAACATGCACGTGTATTAATACGTTGAATTTAATGCGTTGTGTAAGCCATTTCCGGTAGTTAACAAAGCTATCCAAGAATGCGGTTATTACGCTTAATATAGTTAGTCTTATTTATTAAGGTGAGGGAATCTCTGGGCAGTCTTCTGGTCAGACAGCTGACCTTCGTCTATTCACGCCGTTGGTAACTTATGTGTGCCAGAAGGCTCCCTAGCGACGACGCGCACTCCGCTGAATGTGTGATGGGTGATTATTTTGTACAGAGACGAGATGAGATGGCAGACATGGAATGCCGCGGGAGACCGCGCCGTCATCCGAAACAAAGATACGATGGGAGACCCACATAACAGCGGGGCGAATTATAGTCGTTGATCCCCATTTCTGCTAGTCTATATCCATTCCAACTTAACTGACATAAACGAAGGATACACGGTATAGACAGACCTGGGGGTCTCGGGGTCGTGTGGTCAACGAGCGGCTTGAATTTCTTGGCCGTCGAGTTCGCCTCCGCTTTATTGAAATCTGCCCGTTCTCTGACCGACATTTTTTGGTACCTGATAACAAAATGCGTACCTTTCGCAAGGAACTCACGAATTAATTTCGTATGTGGAGTCACCAAACATCGGGGGACAACGAGAAAAGGAGATCGCTGAATCGTTACTCTGAACTGGTAGATACAGAACTGGACTATGACCTTTTTGGGGACGATGGACTCACGAAATTGTCGACCTCCAGGGAATAGCTACCCTCTAACCTACCCGCACCCACCTTGAAAATTTTTAACTGATATATTTTAGCGACATTTACATAGCCGGAAGTAAACTTCTGCAGATTTTTTGAAAAAAAAGATAGGTTATCTTTTGGTTGTCAATAAAAATATTTTTCGAGAAATACTACTATTTATTTCAAACCAAATACGGTAAGTACATACTTTAACACTAACATCTTATATTTAAATAAATGATTAATGCCAATAATAATGTCCCCAATGTGATTCATTATCAAGCTGATATGGAAGAAAATTCAACTTTCTGCGCATCAACATACAACGAAAAATACTGGAATATCACCTCTACACGAGTCCTAAGCAAATTCGAAATCGAAGTTTTTGTCCAAAAATATTTTGTGAAATAAACAAGATTTCAGTGTTTGAAACATTTGCATTGAAACTGATTATTTTAAATTTCTTAGTAATCTACGCCTGTGTGCTATACATTGGGCAATTGTTATTAACGTCTAACTGACAGGGACTGCCATTAACAAGTAGCCAAACGGGCCTCAAAATACTCATCTAGATAAAAAACAATGGACAACACCCTGAAGTACCGGATGGGGAAGCAGTTAGTCGATTGATAGCACGACTAGACTCGTAACCGAAATGTCGCGTGTTTGTTGAAACCGCCTATGGGTCAACTTTTCTACAATGATCCTCAGCAAGTCATTTATTTATCTCTGAATGATGGAGCAAACCCGTCTCTGAAATGAAAAATACAAAGGAAGCCCTTTTGTGTCTAAGTAATATAGAATATAGATTAACACAAGCCTTCGTATATCAAGTATACTTCGTCATGTGCAATAAGCGAATAGAGGGGAGACAAATATTAAATACTCGCCCAAAGAGATACGGTAACCACTGAAAAAACACAGCGAGACGATAAAAAGAAAACACAAACTGAAAGGTGTCCTTCCAAAGGGCAAAAAAGTTGTTACCTTTATATTTGTCGTATTTACGATATGCCTAACACGGCAACCCACAATTCTGTGTCTCTAAAATGGCTAGATATTTGATATCATCCTTGACGGGTGACCGTCGAGTGTTGAAGGTGTTGTATCTGCGCTGACAAGCTGACATAAATGTTTCATTGTAAACCGCATCGGTAAACACGCATCTTTTTATCTAAATACTGTCTTTTGGCCTTTTGAATGTAAAAAGTACAGGTATTCGGCCTTAATATCTCAAAGAAAAATTTTATGTGTAGTTTCGTCAAGAGAATTTAAAATACATTAAGTTTCTACGAGACAGAGTTTAAAAGAAGAAATTTTATACAATCATATGTACAAATATCATCAGAAATTATCTCCCTTCATTCACATGACAGTACCCAAAACAAAGCCAACTGACTAACAATAACTGCCGAATTGCATGGCTTGGTAACAAACAATTTCTGAGAAAAAGATCTTTCAAGTAACAATACAAACATTGGCAGAGATTACCTCCACCATTTACTTAGATGATGACACCCCAAAAAGTTTGGATAAAACCCACTACGTTAGATTGAGAAGAACATGGGGTAATATAAAAATATAAATGGAGACTGAATATTTCATAAGTGTAATTATATATTTGCCAACCGATTTTATAGGATTATTATCTAAAATTATCTATCTCCATGAATTGTGTAATTCAGTGATTAGAACAACACAAAATACTCTATATGATTAGAAAGCATTATGCTAGGAAAATTTGATAAAAAGTACGTTTGGTTTCCGGACGTAACATTCTTGGGTGGTAATTGACGATTCTCGTCAACAGAGGCTGCCTTTGGTCAGTCATGAAGCGTCAGTCATTAATCGAAGTATATATCATATAGTTAAGGTAAAGCCACCCACACACACACGCGCGCGCGGAAAACATCCGAGGCAGGCAAGCAAAAGCATACATCAATCATAAAGATATTAGATAAAATTAATCTGTCTGGTTTTTTGAGCCGTCAGTTGCGCCAATAAAAGCATTATTGCTCAGTTCGTGTATAATACATCCGTCTGAATTGCCGCTCGCCTCGGCGGGTGAGGTATTTATGGCTGAAAAACCGGCTATCCGTGAAACGTCGCCCGTGGTTCCCTCTTTACGGCTCGTTTGTGATAAACTGAACGGCTATCAACGCGAAGATTTAGGTATATTGCTGAACATATACAGAGATTATCTACCGTATATACTCGCTTATAAGGCGACTCACTTCTAAGATGACCCCCCCCCCATGACTTTAGAAACACAAGAGTCAATTTTAGCTTGACCCGTTTATAAGACGAAGCGAACTTTTATCCATAATACAGTACTGGAAATGTGAATAAATCTAATTGCGACTGTCCCACGCGTTGTCGTCTTC
>WURV02145459.1:0-18556 GCA_011762755.2 Epimenia babai
CTCTTTTTCTCTCTTTTCTTTCTCTTTTTCTCTCTTTTTCTCTCTTTTTTCTCTCTTTTTTCTCTAGTTTTCCCCTCTTTTTTCTTTTTTTGTCAGGTGAGCGTCTTGAGGCCTCTTGGGCCTCTTGTTTTCAGGTGCGCGTCTTGATGCCTCTTGGGCCTCTTGTTTAGGAAATAATTTTTTTTCAAGAACCACTTATTGCAGAGGTCTGTTATTTGGCAAATATTGTCATTGGGTTGGCTTTTTTATGTTGGTCAGCATATTGTGGCAGTATGGGGAGGTAAGTTGTGTTGATGTTTGCATTTTTACTTGAGAAATCTTTTTGTCCAGTAGCCTGTATCATGGAGATCTGCCATTTGGCAGCTATTGATTGCCCTTTGGTTAGTATTTTTTAGATTTGTTCAGCATCTTGTCATGGGAGCAAAAGGGGCAATTTCTATCGACTATTTTATTTGAAAATCTCTCCTTGTCCGCTCAGTGCCAATGTCTGATATTTGACAGATATTCCCATTCAGATTTGCTTAAAGCATCTCAAATTAGGCAATTAGATGTGATTATAGTCAAGGTTTTTTATACAAATCTGCATATTCTTGTGTCTGTAACTCTTGTTTTTGATGTGAGGAAGTCTCCTTGTTTTCTTCTCATTCTAATATCAAGATGGCCTCCTTGCCCTATTATTTTGTCTTTTTCTTTTTTTACAGGTGAGCATCTTGAAGCTTCTTTGTCCTCTTGTATCTGTATTTTAGTTAGAGGTGATTTATTTAGCTCATTATAGCTTAGCATAAGCCGCTAAGATAAATTCAAGCCTAGAATGATTCGTGCGACTACAAATGCTATCAACTATCAAAGTCACTTCCGTA
Organism: Epimenia babai; assembly: GCA_011762755.2. Taxonomy (NCBI): domain Eukaryota; kingdom Metazoa; phylum Mollusca; class Solenogastres; order Cavibelonia; family Epimeniidae; genus Epimenia; species Epimenia babai. The sequence continues at coordinate 861 of WURV02145459.1, forward strand.
TGTATCGGGAAAAACAAGGGGGATAATGTCAAGGGTCCCATTGTTATAAATTGTATTCACTGTTATATTTTTGATTCTTGAATCTCTACTCATTACACTGAATAATTGAATGTTTATGATTTAAATTCAGGTCAGCCAGGCACTTAACAATATGCAGAAGTTAAACATAAAGTTTCAATTAAAGTCAGTGACATTGTCAGAGGTAATGAAATTGATTTCTGTCATATTTAAGATGGCTTCCATTTGCCTCACCACTGCATACAGCCAAACCTATGTGTGATGGGGCATCTTTTATACCTGCCAGTATTTAAGCTATGTGGTGATCATGCTTGTTCTGACTGATTTTTTTAGCTGTCATTATTGTGTATATTCCAACTAAGTATATCGGTAACGGGGCGATCATGTATGTTTTACAAGATTATTAGAGTATTGTATTGGTGGTACTAATACATATTTATGCGTACCTAGCTCAAAGATCATTATCATTAGATATGATAATCACAGGTAAATGATTCGTCCATATGCCACTAGGAAGGATCAGTCATTATTTTCAAGATGCATTATTTTGTTATCTTGTGATTACAATCTTTCTGACACACCACCGAATAACATCTGACAATATGAAATGGCATAAATCTGCATTGTGTTATGCGAAGTCACGAGATATATTGTGAAAGCTTCAAGCCTGTAAATCATGATGTAGGGTCACTGGCTTGTCAAAAAGTTTCTAGGAAAGTCGGTTAGTTTGGTACATTATTTTTAGCCATTGATTATGTTTTCACACTTCAGAAACGGCCTGAGAAGTATTTCCAAGAATAAGTGATGATTTGAGCACAAACTAATGAATTAGTGCGAGTCTATGAGGTCATGGAAGAGCAAAAGATCCAATAAAATTGTTATTTAAGGGCAGTAGTTGTGAAATTAGGGCAGTTACTGCAAATCCAAAATGAATATATATGTCACACTAAAATATAGATACCGATACCGTAAATATCTTTTATTGGGACTCAATATTTATACATAACTTATCCATAATACAAGGTATAAGGTTGGCCAGTAGGTAAAATAAACTCTAATGAGCCACATTGGAAATACGGCTATCCAATAATTAATTAGAGAAAGCATAATGTAAGACGTTAATAAATTATTAAAATGTGGTATTAGCTTCTGAGGCCGGTAATAGAGGAGAATGTCAATGTAATGTAATTAGATATTTCTATTGCGCTTAATTAGAAGTCATCTCCTTTCACATGTGCTTCACTAAAACACAGTAAAATATGAAAACAGTGCTAGTAGTAAACCTCAGAATATCAAAATGTTTTGAGTCGTGATTTAAATGCAGTCAGTGATCGTATAGCCAGTAGCAATTTATTCCACAAGGCTGGAGTCTAATTGATCTATGCTGGGAAATGATGAGTCATTGAGGTAAAGAGGAAGCTTATCACTCAGACAGAGAAGGATAAATGCAAGTGTTAAACTCAAAATGTCTTGAGTTTCATCAAAATAAGTTTGACAGTAGTTTTAAGAATGTCATCTTCCAATAGGAGTAATCAGGGGAAGTAATTTATGTCATTGTTTGTAATGTTTCTTGAAATATTTTGGGGTAGGCTGGCATAATGGTTAGAGTGTTTAACTTTGAATTCACAGGTCCCTGGTTTAATTGCCGCTCTAACCAGTATACTACCTGTGGCGTTTTTCGGGCTGGAAGCACCTTAAACCCCATTGCCTTTGGGGGGTCTGGGTAGCCCTTGCAGTGCGGTTCTGTTAGCGCTTTTTCCTCTGACATTTGCTGTGCTTCAGACTCTATATATGATCTTTGTTGTTTTCCTCCCCCGTATGTCGTCATCTCATTGTAAATAACAATGGACATTCCATAGACTTAGTGGAGTGTGCAACCTATGGAGCTCGTATGTAGACATATGGAACCGGTGGCGTGAATGGAAAAGGTCTTGTCTGGAAAAGGAATTGTCTGCCCAGACTCGGTGGGTTTTTCACATTAGGTGTTTTTCCCCCACCTTTATGAATGAGGCTAATCATATTGTCGTGTTAACCACATGAGCTTGCTTTGTAAAGGGCCATGAATGAAATTGGCCTACACAGCGATAACTTTGGTAGTCAGCCTATAAATACATAAAAATATATATAATAAATGGCTTTATGCGGATGATATATTGTATTTATGGTACATATCAAACATGCTCATGTCAAATTCATATCCTAATCATTCCTAATATGCACACTAATTTCACTGATCTTGTAGCACACAATTCTATATCACCTGTGAACTAACCCATCAGTCTATCAACCATGCACTAAAACTAAGCCGTGTGTCAACGAGCATTCTTAAGTTTGGGGCCTTATCTATATAATCAGCTTCCAATTGTGATTCATTCTTGCACATCTTTATTTTCATTAAAAAAATTACTAAAATGTCACTGCTCTTGTAACTCTCTTCAGAGATATTGGTGTGTATTCTTGTGCACTTCACCATTGGCGATGGATTAAAACAATAGCATCCCCATTCCTCATTTTATACCAGACTATTGCTTTCTTCCCTTCTTGCTTGTTACCTTTTCCCCCTTTTTCAATCTGCTATGTATCATTCAGCAATGCAATTAAGAGTATTCAATACAGTTATCCTATTTCTATATAGTTACAGTCTTTCTGTCAGGCTGTTTAAATAATAGTTATAATAAAATAATAAATATAATAACAATAATGCCTCACCAAAAGATTAGCATCCTTTGACGAATTGGTACAATGTTATTGCATATTGTAGAAAATACTTTCATGAGTTCATGTATCTGCTAAAACCTAGCTTATTATTCTAATTGGTTTATGCAATAGTACTTGATCACTTTTTATCAATCCCACATCTTATTCACCAACCTACTGTCTTGCTTATTCACAACATAATATGGAGATATTAGAAAGGATAAGGTAATGAAAATGCACTTGTTTGCCACTCTTTATACTTCAGCACCCGAGAAACAATGAAGATAGACTTGTACACGGTATGTCAAGTGATCGTGTACGTCGTACAGTCTGCGGCGATAGATTGTGGGAATTGAGTGCGGCGGGCAATAGCTATTGGAAACGGTTTGACCACACCATTCAGTTCACTGGGTATTATTATTAGAGTACAGAGTAGCAGCATATTTGGTCAATCCTAAAAAGATTTGATGTTGAGATACAATAAGATGTTTTTATAGTGTTTATAGAATATTTAACGATCTCTAGAATGATGGAAATAATTACACATGTGAGTGCCATTAGCCGCATGTCTATAAACATGATGTCGCATAAGGTTTGGGAACCCCATTTGTACAAGCGATGGTCATCAATTTCATCTCCACTGCTAATGGAATAGGGATTTTCTATATAGTCAAAGCTTACTTTAAAGAAGTGTGATTTTACATTCTGTATTCAGGCAAGGATTATTGAAAATACTATAAAGATGATTTTTCTTATTTTCTATTCGCTTTTTAGCTCACCACAATCTTCTTACAAATTCTATATAACTATGTATATATTTTTAATATGTCTGCGTGTCATGACATTACTCATTGGTAAATATAATTTTACCTGCAACTGCTAGAAACCCCCTCCCAGACAATGCAATTTGTTTTATATATATATATATATATATATAAATAAATAATACGTGGTTTTATGCGAATGATATATCGTATTTATGATACATATCAAACATGCTCATGTCAAATTCATGTAAATATAATGTAATTATACTTGCAGGTTAAAGTTAAATAATACTGACCTATAAGGAGATATTTGACTGCAATTTCATACAACCAAATGTGCGAGGGATTTTCTAATGTTTTTGATTGTAAAAACAGTGGTCAGAAACATGGGTAAAAATGTGCCGTAAAGAACCAAAGATTCATACAATAGACGACTGAGGCAATGAATCCACAGAAGAATCGTTGCATGATCTACAAATTGATGGACTATATCGTGACGAAAAAAATATGTGGTACAGCGAAATAATCGTGAATCGTAACTTCATATTGGACAGGGGAGCTCAAACCAATATCCTCCCTCTAAACATTTACAGAAAAATGCGTATTAAACCAACATTGTGAGAACACAGTTCTCACTTCGTTCAACAACATGCCGGTACATCCAGTCTGTATAATGACTATGATGCGTGAAAAATGGCAAATCAATAAGTGTGAGTTTTACGTTGGTACTAAATTCAAGACTTCCAATTCTTGCAGGGGTGGACAAAATGAAATGTGACACCGGCAAGCCACTGACTAAGGACAATCTAGATAGATAGATATAACGATGTGTTTGAAGGACTAGGTACATGACCAGGAACGTACCTCAGAGAGTTAAAAGAAGATGCACAACCATCTTATTCATGCACCGCGAAAAGTGCCCTTCATCATTCAGGATAAACTCAAGGAAACATTAAATACGAAAAAATGAATGTTATCGAGGTTGAAAAAATGACTGTGTAAATTCGCTCGTTTTTGTTTATAAACCCTATCGAAGTTTATGCCTGCATTTGGATGCTAACGAACTGGATCACAATATAAAACACGAGCATCATCAATTTGTGTGTAATTGTATGGAAAAACTGTGTTCACGATACTCGATGAAAAAGATGGATATGGCATATTGCGTTAGACATAGCAATTAACGCACATTTTATGCACATTCAACTCAGTAAACGGGAGATACAAATTTCTTCCCTGTCCGTTCGAGATACGTTCTGTGAGAGACATATTTGAAAAAATAAAATTAACAGGTGTTTGGTTTTTATTTTTGATATAATAATTGCCAGAGCGGATGAAAAGAACCATGATCAAATACTAGAAAGAGTCATGACAAGAGCGAAGTAAATCGGAGTTAAATTCAATCGTGAAAAAAATCAGTATAAAATTACTGAAGTAAAATATGTGGGAAATATTGTATCCACAGAACGCATAAAACCAGACAATGAAAAGGTCAAGGCCATAAAGACTATGCTTCCACCCACACACAAACAAGGAGTACAAAGAATTCTGGGAATGCTAAACTTTGTATCACAGTTCATACCGAATATGTCTCAAATACCTGAACCATTGAGAAATTTGCTGAAAAAAAAGTTGAATTCCAATGGACACGTGGACATTCACAAGCAGAAAAAAGTAAAAACAATATTACCAAGTACCCCTGTGTTAAAAGATTTAGATACGAAAAAAACCTGATGTTATTCAATGCGACCAACTAATGCAAGGCGAGCATCCAATAGCATATAGTTCACGTTAGCTTACACCTGCTGAGCTTAATTACTCGCAGGTCGAAAAGGTACTATAAGCTATTGTGTTCGCATGTGAAAAATTCGATCAGTATGTATATAGCAGAGCTGTATACATACAGTCCGACCACAAACAAAGTACTAATTCAAGTTGTCCCGTCATTCCCTCATCACTCAATATCTTCAGCAGCTTTACTGGCTATCTCCACAGAATCAACTGGAAAATACTCACTTTAATACATGAGACTCTTTAATACGTAAGCACACCCTACATCAACTGCATGGTTTCTATTGCTGGACCTAAATTGTGGAACTCCCTTCGAATCTGTCTTCGTTCCCTTTCAGTCGCAGACTGCGTTCAAGAAGTGGCTAAAGACCCACCTTTTATGTTTTGCCTATTACGTATTGGTGGCTATCGTACTGTGTGTTCTTAAGTGTATTGTTTCTCTTAATCTAATATGTACTTTAGTTAATGTTTCTCTTAATACCTATTCATATTTCCGTACAATATAATTACGTCTATGCTGTATATCCGTTAACAGATCGGTCAGAATTATGTGTATCTATGTACTGGTACCTGTCATTATAATGTTATTGTTTGTAACACCGCCATTGAGCTTCACGCTGATAGTGGATTTTGGTGGGATACCAATGATAATATATTATTATTATTATTAAACGCTCAAGCTAGGTGAGTAGACTAATGCTGATGTTTGTATTTTTTCTTTAAAAAATCTTCTCAAGAACTGCTTATGTCAGGGGTCTGCCACTTTGCAGATATTGTCCTTGGTTGGTATCTTTCAGATTTGTTCACCATCTCATGGAAGCAAAGGGGGTGATTTCTATCAAATTTTTTCTTATTTGAAAATCTTTATCTCTATGTCCACTTAGTGTGAAAGTCTGCTATTTGGCAGATATTGTCCTCTGTAGATCTCATTCATATTTGTTTAGGGCATCTCTATTTAGGCAATTAGATGTGATTTCAGCCTTGGTTTTTTCCACAGATCTTTATTTTCTTGTTTCAGTGTAATTGGTATCGTCATGTCTCGTTGGCATCTTGTCTTTTTTCAATATCGTAATGGGTATTGTCAGGTCTCTTTGGCCTGTTTTTTTGATATCAGGCGGTCTTCTTATTCTTCTCATTCTCATACCTAGATGGCCACATGTTCCGTCTCTTTCTTTTTTCCAATCTTTTTTGTTCAGGTGAGCATCTTGAAGCCTTATTGGCCTCTTGTTTTGCATAGTTATAGTTATTTATGATATTTATATCTTGTGGGCATAGATCACCTTTTCTCAACGTTTCTCTGTGGTTACAGGTATAACCTGTTGAATTCTATGGGTACAACACCCCAAAAGGCATTTATTTCTGGATCGCTCTGTTCCCGTGATGCCATTTCATTAATTGAGTTTAACATGAACTTGGATATATTGCGAGAGGTTGCTGCTTTAGTGGCTACAAGGTATGTGCCAGGCATATAACTTAATACTATTACTTATTATTTGTACCTGCACATATCATACTGCAAGTGCTGATAACATCTTGAAATAGTAGGAATAGTAGCTGACTAGACATGTTTTTATGAATATAATGGAGACAATGCCTGACTAGATACACACTATCGGGCACAGTTAGCATAGTTATTACACGTTAGTCTTGAATCCAGAGGAGCCTTGATCGAGTCACTCTTTTAGAGGCTCTCACGATGGTCTCTTGTTTTACACGTGTGCGCCCGGACTGGTTAGTATTCTCTACCGTGTTCTTGCTCTCCCCTTGTAACTTAGGCCAATGTGTTTATTGTGTGAGGCTTGCTTCATGAAGGGTGAAAACTGGCCTACACAACAATTTCCTTGATAATCAGCCTATTTATAACTAACTGACAAACTAAGCTCACACATCTAACAAGTTTGTAGATTATAAATTAGTATTACAATGCAACATTGTAACGTTATAAGTGTGAGTATTGACTAAAATGCATGGTCGTGTTATATTTAATCGCACAAGGTATTTTTTGCATTTATAGATTGATTTGGCAGTTTGCAGATTCATTTATTTCCCTTTCTTGAATATTTTTACCATTCGGTATAACATATTATCTTTTCCAAATAATTTGACTGAATTTACAAGATTTCAATTAAAGCTTAAAGTTATAACAAGTTTTTTTTATCAAATTCGTTCTACTAAATTTGCTAAGGTGTATGGATTCTAATGTTATTGATAATATTGATAACGTTTTATCTCTTATTTGTTGGTCAACAACAATATCCTTATACAACTAGGCCGGAATGGCGATTCTTTAACTATCTAGATCAAACACCGCATTAATTGTGACGATATAAGTGTGTATGTGCACACGTGTGTATTCATGTATATTGAACATTACTGTGAGATTGTCTCAATTGAATATCATTGAACTAATGCTTATTTATGTGTGCAGCATGGGTGCCAAAAACGATGGTATTCCAGACTCGCTCTCAGCCAGATGTCCAGCATCTGATCATTACATCATGAGTCCTGATTACGTGATGCCCTATAGCGGATTTAACAGTGACCGGTACAGCCTGTGTACGGCTGATTGGATACATGCCTTTCTCAACTTATCCACTGTGTATGATATAGTAATGAAGGATATTACATCTATGTTTTAATTTCAAAAATAATCATTGTCTGTTTTATACAAGGCTGGTGACCATGTACATTTTACTATTTAGAGACCCGTTTCTCTTGTGATGCAATTTTCCAATTTATAAGAACAATTACTTTGTAAGCTCTTTGTGAATTTTATACATGTCAATGCGATACTCTATTCTAGTCAATAATGATTTAGGCAAAAGATATCAATGTCACAAACTTTAATCAAAGTAGTGAAGTAAAATACGTTATGCTATCGACCAAACTAAATATACAATTAGTGTTGATGAAGAAAGCATAAGCATTGCCAATGATATTCTGATTGAAAAATTCGATGTTTATGCGATTTGGGGCATGGCTTCAAAATGGATATCTAGCTATTTGAATAATTCTGTACAATATATCTCCTTTAAAAACATAGATATGGACCCTGTATTTGTCACATGTTTCAATATTCATGCGAGCTTGTAGTCTCAAGTCATGATGCATGATGTTATTGAGCCCACTGGTATGATCCGATAGTAGAAAATTGTTGAATTTAGTAGCATCGAAGCAAACTAGAAATATATTGCTTCATCCACTTCAGTTTTGATAAATATAGCTCATAGCTCAATCTTAATTGTTATTGTCTGTACCGAGTCTTATTTATATCACTCTGTAACAAATATTGTAGATAATGGCAGTTGATTATGTCTAATACCCATGTACGGTGTGGGCTTAGTAAGGCTTGTCCGTGTACATTCATACGCAAGGCAACTTTAGTCAGTATTAGCCACAGAGCGGGTTTTTAATTACATAGAGTTTCGTGTGTTGTCCACCCTTAACAGGCATCCAACAACGCAGAGCTCATAATAGCTATTGTCTGGCTGACTTTCAGTCTTCACTTCCTGTTGAGTGATCTCTGGATTTCAGTTTTTTAGTACCACTTTATACGATGTATTATATTCAACGCGATTATATTTGAAATAAGGTCGACATTAATTCATAGTGTCTGCATATGTCGCCCTCAAATAACCACATACATTTTTCAGGTGCCTCGATTACAATTTCATGAGCAAATATGCAAATTGAATAACAATTTTAATCTCTGTGATGCCATTTTATGTTATCATCCAAAACAATATTACGTTTACCGACTTTGTGTTTTTAAATATTATTTTACATTTCTCATCGGGATTATTTACGCTGACTTAATCCCTTCTTTTATGACAAGATGTCGATGATCACGCCAGGACTACGACTTGCCATAGTCCAGGATTTCTTCACCCTTCGACCTCGTTTTGTGAATGAAAATGCAGGACGACTTATAACCTTTACTGATATACTATATTGAAAAAATAAAATATTGGAATCAATCTCCAATCTCCATTTCATTGGCATTATAATCGTGTCGTTGTAAAGATGACTTATGGAAAGACATTATTTTGACAATTTTTATTCTATAAAACATCTCAACCATTTGTTGAATGTAATATAGGGTATCTCAGACATTTAAAATCACTGCATACAGATGTTGTTGTGTTGTCTATTTTATTCTGATTGTGTCAATAATAAGTCATCATATTGAGTGGGATTTACACTGGTTTACTTTGTCATAATAGTTTTTCTTATCCTTTAACCAACTTGAATGTTTTTTATATCTCAGTGATCATTTTGAGGCCACTTAAGCATCTTCTTGACTTACAGCTTTATTTATAGAAATGGCTATTACTGATGTATCACAGGTTGTGACAATTATATCAGTAGTTACAATGGCATTTTGTATGTGTGGTGATGATGAGAATTTGTCTAGTTTCATTGATTCAGGCAATACTTCAACATCCCGCCTTCAATTTCTCTGCAATTTTTCCTCAGTTATATGAAAGATCCTCAATTTCACTCATGATAAATGTTCATACATCTACTTATACTTTACTACACAACTTAATGCTCAAGAAAATTCAACAAAAATAGCATCGAACAATTTTTGATTTGGTGCCCTAATTGATTCATGCAGTAATGATAAAACCAATGCCAAAGCTTTATATGGCATGGAATGAAATTGTATTGATATATAGTGCCCTTTTAACACATCACTGTCAAAAACACTGAAAATTTTTGGTTACTATAATTAATTAGATATACAAAGAATATAGTGTAAGATCGAACTGGCTAATAATTGAGTTGAAAATAAATATTACACAAATGCAGTAAGATCACAGATAACAAAAATATAATTAAAAATATAACGGCACAGTTCGGATAGTGGCACAGTATCAGACAAAATCACGCTGTAAAACTATGTTAAATATTCCACATAAAATACAACATATAAGGAAATTACATAGTACTGCATAATAAAATAACCTTCATGACCATTATAAAACTTTAACATTGCCAAGGGATGATACATCCTAAGAGATAAACAAACAAGTCACTGTAAACTTAGCAAAAGGCAGTAGAAAAAAAATTCTAAGTTTAGATTTCAAGTTATATAGCTTTCTACATTGTCTAATGTGTGATGGAAGATAATGGGTGCAGCAACTGCAAAAGCTCAGTCACCACTATTATCCCATCTACAATGAGAAATGTTCAGCATGACTGTTTCACTCTTGTGTTGATCTACGGGTGTTTTGGACCGAATTCAAGGATGTGAGATATGATAGTGCAGTATTGTTCATACATTTCAATGTTAAAAGCAGAAGTTTAAAAACAATCCACTGTTGCACAAGCAGCCAGTGTAGGGACATTGAATTACGTTTAATGTGTTCTTTGCAAGTTGTTCTAGAAAGGAGACGAGCACAACAATTTTGTAGTTTTTTGGTCTATCAATCTAATTTTAGTGAGTAGAATGTTCAAATTTCCCTTGTTAGTGAGATCACTGAAGGTCTTGAAGAGCTTTTTTGCGAAAAATTTGACTTACTATTGTAATCCTGCTTGGAATTTTTGATGTGAAAGTTAATGTACGTAGTAGAGTGCACTCTGATATATGCATTGCAACTATTATTGTTGGGACTTTTTCTCTATTTACGTTGAGCAGACCTCCGAGCACGATAAGTAGCCAGAATGTCCTGGTTGCACCACTGTTCTATATATGATCTATTACAATCTGTATCATTGATTCTTGGCAATTGTGCATTTGTAGACCTGGTGATTGTCTTGTGGAAGATCCATCTGTCACTCCCTCCAACTTGGATTACTTTGGATCCGAATATAATTTTAACCAACAATGTCTACTACAAACCAACAGCATCGCTGCCACCCTTCAGGTTAGATATGACCATTGTTCCATCTCAAAAATAATAAAACTTCCCTGAATATTATATAAATCCAAAACAATAAACAGAAATATAGGACTACTAAATTATTTTGATAGAATCCTTCTTGTATATTTAAACAAAATGGAAGAAGTCTCAATCACCTGTCAGCACCAGTTGTGCAATGATTAGAAGTTAGTTTTCTTAGGAACACTAAACTTGTTACCGTAAGGTTGTGGCTTCAAGATGGTCTGTAAAGTGGCTAGATGTTGATCTTTGATGGGTGATATGTGTGTCGCACACTGCCCTGACCAGCTGAAATAGAAATTTATTGTAAATTGTATTCGAGGAGCCTTCACTCTCTTAATTGTTGCAGTTAAATAAGTTTGTACTTCAACTTCTTAGAAATACATATGGCCTTCATGCGAATAGTTGGAAGTTCAAACCTGCACAACTAAGGTATTTTAAGCTCACCTGAGTTTAAGCTGGCTGAGCTTTTCTGATCGGAGTTTGTCCATCATCCGTCCATCCTCATGTTAACATTTTTTAAAAAACTTCTCAAGAAGCGCCTGTGGCAGATGTCTGCCATTCGGTAGTTATTGTTGTAGAGATGGTCTCTTCTAGATTGGTTCCTGGTATCGTCATCGCATCTAGGGGAAGTAACTTCAGCCAATGGTCATATTTTTTTATTTAAAAATCTTTTCAAGAACCTCTTATGGCAGAGATCTGCTATTTGGCAAATATTGTCCTTTGGTTGGGCTCCTCTGTATTTTTGATGGTATCATTGGAGGTAGGGGAAGTAACTTTTGTCGATGTTTGTATTGTTTATTTAAAATTTCAAGAACCACTTATTGCAGAGGTCCGCTTTTTAATAGATATTGTCCTAGAGTTGGTCTCTTCTAGATTTGTTCATGGTATCGTCATCGCAGCTAGGGGAGGTAGCTTCTGCAGATTTTTTGTATTTTTTATTTAAAAATATTTTCTCAGGAACCGCTTACTGCAGAGGTTTGCAATTTGGGAGACCATTGTTGTTGGGTTGGCTTCCTGTAGATTTGTTCATGGTGTCATCATCGAGGCTAGGGGAGGTAACTTCTGTCCACGTTTGTATTTTTCTTCTCAAGAACCCCTTATGGAAGGGATCAGCCACTTGGCAGATATTGTCCTTGGGTTAGTATCTTTCAGATTTTTCAGTATTTCATCATGGAACAAAAGGGTTAATATCTATCGACTTTTTATCAACTCATGGTATCGTCATCGCAGCTAGGGACAGTAGCTTGTCACAATACTCACATTTTTTCTTAAAAAATCTTCTTAAGAACCGCTTATCGCAGAGGTCTGCTCTTATGCAAATATTATCCTTGGGTTGGTCTTTTTTAGATTTGTTCATGATATCATCATTGAAGGTCACTTCTTCTGATGATTGCATTGTTTTTTTTAAAAGTTTTCTTCTCAAGAGCCCCTTATCGCAGACGTCTGCTATTTGGCAGATAGTATCCTTAAGTTGGTCTCTTAGAGGTTTGTTCATGGTATCATTATTGCACCTAAGAGAAGTAACTTATGCCGATATTCAAATTTTTTCTTGAAAAATCTTCTCAAACACCACTTTTTGGAGAGGTCTGCTATTTAGGTCTTATTCAGACTTGGTCAGAGTATCGTAATCCATGCATGGAAATTTGTGCCCATGTTTCTATTTTTACTGGAAAAATCTCAACAACCACTTGGTGCAGAGCTTTGCCATTTGGAAGATAACAGATAATGCCCTTGCGTTGGTCTTATTCAGATTTGTTCCGAGTGTCATGCGATTATGGGAGGTAATAGGTCCGGTGTAAACTGTTGTGAGATTTCCATCTTCACTTTCTAAGTCTGTGATCTTTGAGGATATCATTTTAATACACGGATTTGATCTCATTATTTGTTTAGGCAACGTTTAAAATTGTTTCATTTCCCTGACCACTCAGTCTGATTTCTAAATGTTTTCAATGTTCCAGAAGTGTTTTTATGCCTCTGTTTTTTGTTCTAATATTCGAATGATGGTTTTGAGGCGTGTTTCGTTTTTTGTTTTGCTATTCACCTGTTTGGCTTCGTGTTTTAATATCGGAGGCCTCTTCTATTTGTTTTGTTTTTATCCTTCTTTTTTATTGGTTTTCTTTGTTTTTTCAATAGTCAGGTCTTGAGGCCTCTTTGGCTTCTTGTTGACATTTGACTTTGGAAGTAACCTGATAATTAAGATATGAAAATTGTAACTACATATAACTTCACAATGCTTTCATAACGAGGCTCTAATGCCGATTTACAACATGTTCAGCAGACACATTTTGAGTTCTTAACTGGCTATTAATTTTGTTTAATATTCATATGCCAAGTGCATTTTTATCCAGGTCCTTGACAGCACACTGTGTCGGGTGGGCATCCACTGTTCAAACGGACAGTACATCATCCCATATCCCGGCACTCCATGTCAGGGGGTGACGAATCCTTCGGTATGACCATTACTGAAACATTCAGGGATTTTTGTAAATTATCGTTGGATTGTTAAATTCTAAAACAACGCAATTTGTCGGTTATCAGTAAATATTTTACATTAAATTAACACATTTTAATGGTGTTGTCAAATAGCATTGTTAAGGCTTAATTATCTTATTTAACGACATTGACCAACACCATTTTGGCCACTAGCAAGTTATGTCATTGATTATGAGTATTTTATGTAATTTTTTAAAAATATGTTGTATACATCACTAAAAGTATTGTTGTATATGTAGGTTTTCTCAATATTGCTTGGTAGAATAGGACTAGAAATAATACTGCAGGCAATGTTAGAGATCATTTTTCATTTGATCAGGATCATTTGATTTGATCAGGAAAAGTTTCCGCTTTGAAATGATATATTGAAAATATATTGAAAATACGACTTGAAGGAGTGACGATATACTTGATTATTTTTTCACGATATCAATGTTTATTTCATCGTAACCTACTGACGTTTTTGAGGCTAATACGTTGACTGCATCCATAATCTCATTTTCTGAGACATCACATAGAAACGTGGAGCATGAGATACATTCAGGCATGAAGTCGTGGTTAATAGAAATATTTAGACATGTAAATAATCAGTATCATAACATAAACTTTGTATACTGATTGATTGATTATATCATAATTATTTGTAACATAGACCTTTTTATGCTTACTTAATGCAGGGATGCTTTGATGGGAGTTGCCTTCCTAAAGAACAGTTAACGCAATGAATGTAAGTACTACATAGCAATAAAACTTAGTCTTTTGTAACAATCGATTTGCAAACACAGCAAAGCAATAAAGATTATTTAGTGTATAAAAAGGTGTTAGACATGGTTCCTTATTAGCACAGATGAGTACTAAGAAATTTCTGTTGAGGTTTATATTGTTATTTAGAAATTGTGTCGCATATATGTATAGTGGTTTTACTTACATGGGTGGTCTGATTCAGATTTGGAAGGGCAAGTACGTTCAAAAGGACGTAATTTCTGTTGGTGTAATTATGTTTTCCCTTTTTGCAAAAACCGTACTTACATTCAATGTCACTATTCTAATGCTACCTATATGTTCTCTGAGCTGGTTTTTATATAGTTCCAAGCATTTTAATCAGATTCAGACAATTTCTTGCATTCGGCATATTATATGCTATCTATATTTTAAGTTTTCTTGGAATTGCTTAGAGCTTGCAAAGTTTATCACAGCACCAGAGGCTGACAGGATAGCTACATTTTTTTCTTTTTAATTCTAATTTTAATTTTTCTAAACTGAATTCAAATGGCTTGTGTAAATTTCTATTTCATGTGATTGATACTACCTATTTTCATGTGGACTAACTATCCTTCTGTGAGACAACCATTTGATACACTTGTTTACTTTATCTTGTTAGTTTTTTCACTCAATTATTTAGTCAACTTGTTTGATTTTTTAACATACAGTGAAGCAAGGTCGGCTTCTTTGCCTTCTCATTTAGTTTATATACCAATGTTTTTAGCTCACCTGGGCTTATGCTCGGTGAGCTTTTCTAAATGGAGTTCGTCCGCCGTCCGTCTATCCGGCTGTTTGTCCATCCGATGTGTAGCGACATTATATATATATTTTTCTGGATAATAATCGAACGTTGAAAAACTTTTATTATTAACTACTTCCTATATAATTTGTGAGAAATGGGTTGTTTCTTGTCGCTAAAAATTGCGTTTGTGTTAAATCCTACGGATAATCAGACATCGTGCTTGCTAGGTTATTTTAACTACCACGAGGTAATAATTAAGAAATTGTGACGTGCGTTAAACGTAATTTGTATAGGATTAAGTATAGATTGCGTTAGTCCGGGATGCAATATAACCGAGTCATTCCTTACTGTATTATCGACTATATCAACGGTCAACACGGTGAGTACTCAGCTACCTATAGATTTTAACATTTTTTTGAAGAATTCTCTTCTAAGAACCGCTTTTCGCAGAGGTCTGCCATTTGGCAGATATTGTCCTAGGAATGGTTTCTTCTAGATTTGTTCATAGTATCGTCATCGCAGCTAAGGTAAGTAACTTCTGCCAATGTTCGTATTTTTCTTATCTGTTGGTATTTGGGAGATATTGTCTTTGGGTTGATCTCTTCTAGATTTGTTCACAGTGTCGTCATCGCAGATAGGGGAAGGAACTTATGCTGATTTTTGCATTTTTTCTGAAAAAATCTTTTCAAGAACCGCTCATCTTAAAGTTCTGCCATTTTGCAAATATTATCCTTGGGTTGGTCTCTTGTAGATTTGTTCATGGTATCGTCATCGCAGCTAGGGGAAGTAACTACTGCCGATGTTCATAATTTTTTGTTAAAAAATCTTTTTCTCAAAACTGTTTATCGCAGAGGTCTGCTATGTGGCAAATATTGTCCTTGGGCTGGCCTCTTCTAGATTGCTTCATGGTATCGTCATTGCACCTAAGGGAAGTTACGCCGATTTTTGTATTTTTTCTTGAAAAATCGTCTCACGAACCGCTTATCACAGGGGTCTGCCATTTGGCGGATATTGTCCTTGGGTTAGTATCTTTTGGATTTGCTCAGCATCTCATCATGGGAGCAAATGGGGTAATTTCTATCAACTTTTTAATTTGAAAATCCTTTTTTCCATGTCAGCTTAGTGCAAAGCTCTGCCATTTGTCAGATATTCAGATTTCTTCATAACATCTCTGTTTTTGCAATTAGATGCTATTTCAGTGGTAGGTTTTCCACAGATCTGTATTTTCTTGTTTTGGTGTCATAATGGGTATTTTCGGGTCTCTACTTCTTGTCTTGTTTTAGTCTCGTAATGGGTATTGTCGGGTCTCTTTGGCCTCTTGTCTTGCTTCAGTTTCGCAATCGGTATTATCAGGTCTCTTTGGCCTCTTGTTTTTGATGTAAAGCAGTCTCCTTGTCTTCTCGTTCTAATAGCAAGATGGCTTCCTTGGCCTCTTGTTCTGTCTTTTTCTCTTTTTTTTTTCGGGTGAGCGTCTTGAGGCCTGTTGGGCCTTTTGTTTTCGATATAGTGCGATATGATATGTGTATACGTATTATTTTTTATTGTTATTGAAGTATGGCTACTGCTTTTTACTCCCACATTGATTATGCTAATGCTTAATTTAGTATCTATAATATTATGTAATTTTATATAATAATATATATTCATCTACGTGTATGTACTAATTTATTTATTGTATTTATTTTTGTGACGTATGAACTTAAATAGGTTATTCATTCAATATAATAATGATAGTAGTATACTTGATATGATTGAATCGTGAATTCGAATTTTTTAACTAATATGGCCAGCCACACCCAATGACATGTCAACTCTTCTTTTTAATCAACAAAAGTCCTTACTCTATGCTATTTTTATATTCTCCCTTATCAAAACTGCCATATCGAATATGCTGTGACTGGACTGAATTAATCTACCTACTTATAGGCCTATTCATTAGAATTAGTTCTTTCGTACAGAAATGTGATGAACAGAGATACATGTGTGATTTTGAGACATTAATTTAGAGTTGACTCGTTTTATTATAGTGGCAAGTTTTTGTTTCACTGCCACTTTATTTGCTCTCACTATGTGGCTCGTGTGATGTGTCAATGTGTAATTTACTAAAGCGATGTATTCAGAAATTATTTAGGTCTTTCTTTTACTAGTCTTTACATAGTTTTCTGAAACTATGTTTTAGAAATATGTTACTCCAATGCATCATACTAACATGTTTCTATATTGCATTTCTGTTACTATAGGCATGGTTTTTCAAGACTTCGTGTCAGCAGCCATACATACACTTACTGAAGGGCCTCGCAGTCTGTTAATAAAGCAAACTACCTGAAAATTAAGTGTTGTTTAACAAAATATGAGTTAACATAAAAGATATTTAGCTTAGTACGGCAGATAGGTGCAGTTAGAGCATAGGACTTGCATCCAGAAGATCCTGGATCGATTCCCACTCTATCCACCATACTACCTGTGGCATTATTCAGCCGAAAAGTGTCTTGAAATCTCTCTCACTTTCCCTCTTCCTCCTCTCCCCCCCCCCCCCCC